>SMSQ01020123.1:0-17820 GCA_019453375.1 Ctenoplectra terminalis | reverse complement strand
CTTAAATTAGGTGCAGAAGATTTACATGTTTCAAAAAACTAAGCAGGTTTTTACACGATTTGACGGTTCTAGTAAGGTCTTTAGTGTCTTCCTTTATTTGAAATATTTTCCTTTCATTTTCATACGCCGGGCACGATGTCGTGATACGATGGATAGAGTTCCTAGAGTTGCAACTGCTGCATATTGGAGGGTTTTCTTTTTTGATCAAATATGCGTGAGAAAAATTAGTATGGCCGATTCGTACTCTTGTCAGTGTGGTTTGCTGCTTCCTATTAAACAGAAAAGCGGGGCTTATTTCATAGATATTATTCCTGATACTATGCGTGTACGTAACGTGTGAATTTTTCCAGGCCATATTCCAATGGTTTTTTATAGTTTTGTAGAGGGATGGTAGGATTTCCTTGTGAAAAGCTGGAATACATAAACTTTGGCACTGCTGGTTAGCAGCCTCTTTAGCGATTTGATCCACTCTGTCGTTCCCTCTTATTCCTATATGGGACGGGACCCATCCGATAAGGATCTCTGTAGCTTTATTGTTTGATAAAATTACGTTGTATGTTTCAATAATTTGTTTAATGATTGGATTCCTTGAATTGGTAGTTTCTAAGGTTGCAAGAGTGCTCTTGGAGTCCGTGAAAATAACGTATTTGCTGTCTTTATTATTGACTGCATCTATGTACTTTAGTGCTTCAGAAGAATTCTTGTATCATTTATTTATCCTGTGGAAAATCTGTGTATATACATATAATATGTCCAGAATTTGAGTTGGAGTGCCATGAACGAAAACCGCGGTTAAGCGGAAATATGCGCTGGCAATTTTAAATGACTATCGCGGCAGGAGCTCGGCATCACGGTACGGTTCGCTTCGAACCGTCCCGTCCGCAAAGGGTTAAAGCACATCCTTTTTACCTAAGTCGAGGTGGGACTAAAAATGTCCCACCATGCATCAGAGTGTATCAAAAAGGTGGGACACTTTTAATCCCAGCGTGACACAAAGAGTTAACTTGCGCTCTTAGGTATACTCGATATTTTGTCTCAACCGGGTCGTGTTTGATGAAATATTTTTCAAAAGCTCACTCGATTTTGCCGTAACACTTTACCGACCGGTTCATTCGAGCGCGGGTACATCGCTAACAGCGGCTCGGTTCTGGCTATCGTGCGGATATATAAACGCTTATTCTTGCAACTCTGTTTTTAAATTGAAATTCGCGAAAGTGCTTGGTATATTGTTTCTCTTATTGTAGGGCAATTAAATTCAACCGTTCGAGTCCGGCGAAGCGCTATCGCGCTTCACTTGTCGTACGCCAAAAATACCNCGAGCGCGGGTACATCGCTAACAGCGGCTCGGTTCTGGCTATCGTGCGAATATATAAACGCTTATTCTTGCAACTCTGTTTTTAAATTGAAATTCGCGAAAGTGCTTGGTATATTGTTTCTCTTATTGTAGGGCAATTAAATTTAACCGTTCGAGTCCGGCGAAGCGCTATCGCGCTTCACTTGTCGTACGCCAAAAATACGGCGCAGCGCTGCTGTTGGTTAGTATACTTTACGCATTTATTGAGAGCAGTTGTAGGGATATCGGTAGCAGTTTTTATTCATTTAACTTAGTTGTTGATCAAAATTACTTGTTACATAACAGTTAGTGTTAATTATAACCATTTTCATAGTTTCCCAAAAAAAATACTACGCATTTCATCCCGGACTTTTAGCATACGCATAAAAAAATTCTCCCGCACTCAAACGGTTGATAAAATTTTTAATTTTCGTAATTTTAGTATTAAACAGCGATCAGATAAACGATAGATAAATGTTGGTTGTAAAAAGCCGATTAATAGGCTCCCGGTTGGTAAAGTGTTAATTATCATATTTTTGTGATAACTTAATTGAATTTGTTTTTTAAATTGTGAGACTCAAATAGTCCCACCGAGCCACATGGGTTCATTAATGGTACTTATTAAAGCACATCCTTTTCCCTAAGTCAAAGTGGGACTAAATATGTCCAACCATGCTTTACGGTGCGTCAAAAAGGTGGGACACTTTTAATCGCAGCGTGCGACAAAGAGTTAAACGTTTCGGTTCGCGTGGTACCGATTATACGATTACGGGATTGGTGATCTTTTTTAGCTAGGAGCAGTGGCGTATTATTAATGACGCAGATGGTGCGACTGCATCGGAGCAGAGCGCTGAGGAGTTGCTGGGGAAGGGAGGATAATTTGCTGTTTTCATCGGTCGGAATGTTCGGGTCAGGTGAAAGAAAATTCTTCCGATCGATTCTGTGAGTTGTACGAAGTCGGAGTGATTATGGAGATTGTTTGTTTTATGGGTAGAATTGGGCAGTTTGGACGACTGCGTACGGTGGATGTTAGAGTACTGGTTCGAGGAAAATTGAGAGTAGATGTAGGAATTGGACTTTTTTGACGGTTTTGAGGGTAAAGATGAGATTGTTCCTTGTCAGTTTTAACCCTTTCGCTATGAAGATGTATATAAGTATATGTAGATTTTTAACCCATTGACTGCCAACTATGAGATATCTCGTAGTAAGCGTGTGTACCGAAACTGCCAGCTACGGGATATCTCGTAGCGCGTGCTGCAATTTTAGATTAATTTCAAACGGCCGTTTGAGTTAAGAATTATTACTGTTTTTTTTCGATAGAAATTACTGTAAATTCCACGACAATATTATATCAGTAACTTAATATTATTATATTTTGTTAAATTTCATGTATTCTTTAAAATGAAACCTTGGAACCCAAGGCAAGACGGTTTAAATATACCTGGCGGTCAATGGGTTAAAAATGAAGGAATCATCTGATAAAAGCGTGCACAGACGTTTTCTGTACCCTACAATTATTTATATTCCCATTTACGTATGACGTGACATCGTTCGTTAAACAACATACTTAAATTTTATTACGTATGTTTCTGTTATATCAACAAAAACTGTATCGATTGGTGTTAAGGACAGTTAACAACTTAATTTATGATACGGACGAACCCTAGCTATTTTTCAGAATGGTCATTTTCACATCTGGCATGTTGTTAGTTTACGACCTAGAAACTGGCGAATATTTCGGTGTTCGTCGATTTCTGCTCAATAGCAAAGAGCCGGATCTTAATCTCACAGAACGGTGACTGTTACTATTAAGGGAACTTGGGGAATTGAAGAATTCAGGAATCGACGAACTAAGAACTAAGAACTACGAACTGATTATTGAACACTGTACACATCAACACTGTGAACTATTGAACTGAATTTGTACGAACTGAACTCAATATATNTTGACGGTTTTGAGGGTAAAGATGAGATTGTTCCTTGTCAGTTTTAACCCTTTCGCTATGAAGATGTATATAAGTATATATAGATTTTTAACCCATTGACTGCCAACTATGACATATCTCGTAGTAAGCGTGTGTACCGAAACTGCCAGCTACGGGATATCTCGTAGCGCGTGCTGCAATTTTAGATTAATTTCAAACGGCCGTTTGAGTTAAGAATTATTATTGTTTTTTTTCGATAGAAATTACTGTAAATTCCATGACAATATTATATCAGTAACTTAATATTATTATATTTTGTTAAATTTCATGTATTCTTTAAAATGAAACCTTGGAACCCAAGGCAAGACGGTTTAAATATACCTGGCGGTCAATGGGTTAAAAATGAAGGAATCATCTGATAAAAGCGTGCACAGACGTTTTCTGTACCCTACAATTATTTATATTCCCATTTACGTATGACGTGACATCGTTCGTTAAACAACATACTTAAATTTTATTACGTATGTTTCTGTTATATCAACAAAAACTGTATCGATTGGTGTTAAGGACAGTTAACAACTTAATTTATGATACGGACGAACCCTAGCTATTTTTCAGAATGGTCATTTTCACATCTGGCATGTTGTTAGTTTACGACCTAGAAACTGGCGAATATTTCGGTGTTCGTCGATTTCTGCTCAATAGCAAAGAGCCGGATCTTAATCTCACAGAACGGTGACTGTTACTATTAAGGGAACTTGGGGAATTGAAGAATTCAGGAATCGACGAACTAAGAACTAAGAACTACGAACTGATTATTGAACACTGTACACATCAACACTGTGAACTATTGAACTGAATTTGTACGAACTGAACTCAATATATCAACTATATTTATTGTTATAAAACGTGTTGGCATCTACTAAATATTCGACTCCACGCAAACTGTGGGAGTCAACAATTGGTATACCAAGAGCTCTTTCAATTCCGGGAGTACCGTAGCGAAAGGGTTAACTAAACTGAGTGCACGAGTAAGTTTTTCTAATGCTGTTATTGTTTCTTTTTATTTTATTTTATTTTGTTTTCTTGCAAAAATTTCAAGCCAATTCCAACGCGATTAAATCGTCTGCGATTTAACCGGAGGACATTCCGACGAAACAGGAACAGCGAGTTAATTATTAAATGCACCGCCGTGTCAGTCAGGCTCTGCAGTATATCAGCCCATTCAGGGCCGCGTGGCGTGAACAAAATCTCTCAGACCAGCGGGACGGTGAAAATGTTGAAAGGTTATAGCCGATTGAAAGCTTTTGCAACGCCAATTTCGTTAGGGAGGGCCATTTAAAGGAGCCAGAGACTTTCGACGTTAAAAATTAACCGGAGTACGTGGAACGACGTCGGTGACCGGGTTAAACAGGTTGGAATTACGATACAATTTTCTGATGAATAATTTATAGCGTGTATTGAATGAAAACACGTTCGAACCCTGTTGTCGGGAATATTGGCTAACTGATAATTGGGTAGCAACAATTGGATGTAAATATGATCGGTAATTGTTTCCGCTGAATTTGCAAATAGAATAACGAATCGAGACCTCAGTGATCACTATAATTTTCAATGATTTTATGCTTGCAAACGGAAGAATTATTTGTTTATCCGTTGATAATTTATATTATCGTTACTTCGCGTTCAATCTGCGTGCGTATTTTATTTGATACTGCTTAAAATTCGATTGATCGATGTTTAAATAAATGAGATAAAATTATAAACGGTATAATGTTACAGAATTTGTATAATTTAGCTCGCGATATATTTTCCTATTTGTTAAACGCTCAATGACTGGGATTAAATAGTTTATATAATGAGGATTAATAGGAATTGGATTATGCGATTAGGTTCAGTATGCTGATAAATGTTAAATTACTATTTGTACCGTGTCTATTTTTATTGTACGATCCAATTACATTAATAATTATTATATAATTTTAGAAAAATTCTTATTCGTATGTAAAATAATAGATGATTTAAATACGTAATTAGAATTTCAATTTCGATGATATTAAGAAATTTTAAGAACTGAAATCAGACTTTAAATCATAATTACAGTTTCAACCCTTTCACTACCAATTTTATATTTTTAATATTTCAATTTCTTGTAAGCTTATTTGCTTTTTAATTGTTTTAAAAAATTATCTGATTCGGAGAGAATATAATGCAATATTTATCATTGTAAAAATACCGTTGAGACACGATTGAGTGAAACTCATTGCATTAAACAGAGATAAAATATTTTCTAACGTTGTTGTTGGTATCGAAACAGCGAGAGAGCTTCGAGAAATACAAAACTCCTCGACTTCAACAATCTGAGAAACTTCTCGATTATAAAAATAAAAAAAACTCTGTTTAATTCTAATTTCAAGTTTAATTGTAATATTACAATTAATATTAGTCAAAATGGTTTGTAATTTCTCACAGAAACTGTACAAATCTACATTAGCGCATTTTTAGGGATTTTCTATAATTTTTTAAACAAAACATACACAAAGAATTATTACCCCTGATATAAATATTTTTTCAAATACTTATCATTTCGATTTCTTTGGTACAAGTCTGTTTCAATCGTCGGTAGTTTTACTGTTAATATATTAAAAAAAAAAAGAAAATTACAAAACTTGACGAAAAATTGTTCCATACAAAAAATAAGAAATGGAACCGCGTGTAAAGAAGCAGTTCCTTTGAAACCAGGCGTACAATACGACCGAGCGAGAAGCTAACAACACTTCGCCGGTTTCTCGCGCCTTCCCACAGCTCCACCTTTGCTCATATATAACACGTTTTCGCCTAAACGACGTCGACAATGCCACGCGAAACAGACGTCAGAAACAGGTCACCGTGGTGCATGTACGCACGCACGTTTGGGCAACCAATCAAATTGCCTCGACGTAGCTTTGCGTCGGATTGCCAAGAACGTTATTCACCTGCCGCAGTGAATTGCCAAAATGTGGTGTTAATTAGCGAATCAAAAGGATGTCTGGTGAAAGAGGCCTCGTTAAGAACATCGTCAAAAATAATGCACCATTTTGTGTAACGAATGATCCATGGAAAGAACAATCGAGCTTCTGTTTGAAATTTTTTAACACAGCCTGCGAATTTCGGACAAGAACTTCAGTTATTCAAACCGGGACATTTATAAAAGAAATGATAAAGAATTTTTGTGTAATTAATTAATTCAACAAACTTTTACGTAAAGTAATATTATTCAATAATATTAATATTCAATAATAATATATATTCAATAATAATATTATAAATATAATAATATTCAAACTAAAATAGATATGCATACGTTAATTACCAGGCAAGATTTAAAGAAAGGAAGAAATTATTCGAGAATAAGGGGAAACAGACAGTTTATGGTCAGACACGTTGCAGCGAAAACAGGAGCGAATAGCTTCGGTAAAAATAAATAAACATGTGGTTATTCGTTTTGGAATTTACATCGTTTATCACTTGAACACTGTGGACTTTCAGTGTCTGTCGTTTTAAAAAATATCCAGAGAAAATAAATGATAAATTTGATTATTTGTACAATGTACTTATAATGTATTTCTGATGTGATTTTAGCTCTCGATATCTCTAACTATTAAAATTAATTATTCTGGTACCTATGGCTTTTTGCATAGTGTTCCGCATGGAATCGACATCATTTTCCACTAAAAAAATAATTTTTTCTTCTTTTTATACGTAGACCATCAGAAACGAGCAAGAGTAACACCCAATATAAATACTAAAATATATCCCTCTAATTCCTAGCCTATTCTACATCTAACTACACAAAATTTCAACTCAAAGTCTCCAAAAACTTAAACTATCAACGATCAAAGTATACCACAGGAATGAAATTTGTACCAAAGGAATCACAACCTACTCTAACTGGAATAAAATTTAGATTATATTATATATTGCAGCCTATGACACCAAAAATAGGAAAATAAAAATTAGAGGTTTTAAAATTGCAATTTGAAAGCTCCTCATAAATTTCAGAACTATGTTCTCACGAGAAGAATCTTCTTTATCCACGAAACGATTATTTTCGCGAACGTCAAGAAGACTTAATATCGTATTAATTGCATCATCGTAGCGATACCACAATCCATCAACAGCAATTATTGCTTAAAAAATTTTGCGATCAAAGATACCGTAATCAATCATAGTTCTTTTCTCTGATAAACAAACAAAATTCGGGTTACAAAGTGTTAAACATTTCCATGAAACACCAAAAATCATACCGAACCCCATTCCCGTACATCGAACAGCCAAACAATTAGCTCGCGACGAAACTTCAACCATGCATCAAGTCGTAAACACTGAATAAACATAAACCGAAGAAAGAGGACAAGCTGTTAGTTCTAAGAAACAATTATCGTAGCGATCAATTCGCCTGGGTACGATTATTTTCGCGAACGTCAAGGAGACTTAACATCGTATTAATTGCATCATCGTAGCGATACCACAATCCATCAACAGCAATTATTGCTTAAAAAATTTTGCGATCAAAGATACCGTAATCAATCATAGTTCTTTCCTCTGATAAACAAACAAAATTCGGGTTACAAAGTGTTAAACATTTCCATGAAACACCAAAAATCATACCGAACCCCATTCCCGTATATCGAACAGCCAAACAATTAGCTCGCGACGAAGCTTCAACCATGCATCAAGCCGTAAACGCTGAATAAACATAAACCGAAGAAAGAGGACAAGCTGTAAGCCCTAAGAAACAATTATCGTAGCGATCAATTCGCCTGGGTACACCGACGATGATCGCAGACGCGATTCGCGGAGCGCAAGAAACGTAAGAGGAACGATAAATATTGTAGGGGCGTTGCGGAAGAATTTACGGGACATAAGAAATCAAAGTGAATGGAAGGCGATAAGAAGAGGGACAGAGAGCACGGTGCAGGGCGAGAGGAAGTATTTGCGGGGCGAAAGGGCTTCCAGGCAGCAGCCAGCTTCAAGACACTCGGTCAACAAGCGGCGCGAGTCTAAGTCCCTTCTTCTTTTGACGGTCGTGTCGCCGAGGACGATACTTTAAGCAGCTACCAGTCGCGCTTTTTTCCTTATTCGAGATACCGTCACGGTCTTATCCTCTTATTTAGACATTGAATGGATGCCGACAACTAGGAGGAAAGTGAAAAAGAAAAAAGAAAAGAAAAGAGTCGTTCGCTGGGATTCTTCAGCGATCACCGAACGCTCTGTTTCCATCGAGTTATGTCTCCTAATTGTCGTTTAGTCTGAGGAGTCTGGCTCAACTCTTTGCTGTTCGAGTCGTGTTCAACGTTTTAGGTTAACGCATTACGGACGGGTCACGAATTTTCTCGTGTTTTATATTTCGTATCTTGAAAAAGTAGAAATAGTGAACGATGATGTATAAAAGGTTACTTTTGAAAATGATCTGCTTAACTCAAACTTTAAATTATGATGTATCTTTGGAGTTCGAAATTATTCTTAAAAGCAGGTATGTTAACAGGAATTTATTCTAATTCTATTTTGTAGGAAGATTTACAGAAATCAAGTACCGTCGTCGATGTGTTAACCAGCGCGGGTTCAATGGTCTGTTTTTGGAAACGTTCGTTTGGATGAGTTTTTATGCTGTAGTAAATGGTGTCTGGATTGGAAATTTTGTGTTAAATTAGGTTTTATCCCGAAAGAATATGTTTTGTATTATAATGATGCCTGCAGTCCTCGGTTTTCTATGAATTCACCAAATCCATTCTTCAAATGATCACGATATTATGCATACATTTATTTCACCTATTATACTTGCATACGACTATAAATCTCAACTTTCTATGAATCTACCAAATATTTTGTTCCACTGACTACGGTGTTACAAATTTTTTTCCAATGCCTACAGTCTTGAATTTTTTACAAATTTACCAAGTATTTTGTTCCAATAACTACAATTTTATAAATTACTTTCACCAAGTATAATATTTATATTCGACCCTAAATAATGCCTACAGTCCTAAACTTTTTACAAAATCTACCAAATATTTTGTTCCAACAGCCACAATTTTATAAATCACTTTCACCAACTATAATATTTATACTCGATCCTAAATGAAGCCTACAGTCCTAACCTTTTTACAAAATCTACCAAATATTTTGTTCCACTGACTACGATCTTACAAATTGTTTCCCAATGCCTACAATCTTAAATTTTTTACAAATTTACCAAGTATTTTGTTCCAACAGCCACAATTTTATAAATCACTTTCAGCAACCATAATATTTATACTCGACCCTACACGATGCCTATAGTCCTAAACTTTCTACAAAATCTACAAAATATCTCGATCCAACAGCAATAAATTTCCTTCATCAGCCAAAATTCTTACATCCGACAGTGAGTAATTCCAAGTAATAAATTCGCCAAACCCTTCGTCTCAATGTCAACAATATAAGTACCGCGACATCCTTCCTAATTTTCCCGTCTTACCAGACACTCCCCCACCGACTCTACCCGACGTCACATTATTCCATACGCAATACACGCCACTTAGTATATCGAGCGAAAGGCAATAACGCGGCTGCAGGAGCCCTTGTTCTCACGGACGAGCAAAGAAGCCCGCCAGCTCTTCTCTTATCCCCTCGAGAAGCAAGGAATTAAGACGGGGATTTTGGAGAGATAAGTGGGAAAATAGAAAACACGAGAAGGCCGAAGGAAAGTCGCGACGAAAAAGGAGGACAACAGCGAACGAGGAGCCAGGAGAAGAAAAAGAAGAAACAGACCAAGAAGAAGAAGAGGAAGAAGAAGAAGAAGAGGAGGAACTAAGAGCAGAAGAGGTACTCACCCCCTGAGGCCGGAAGCCCTCTTTACCAGCCCCGGTTTGAAGACACTCGGTCAACAAGCGGCAGAAGCCCGAGTCTCTGGCCGTTTTCCTCCGGCGCGTACGCGAGCGAAGAACGTCGTTACACCGTGAGGCGGTTGCTATAACTTCTTCACTGTGACGCGACGACACTGTCACACAGGGCTTCTCGAGCACGAGTGGCCGAGGGTAAATAGCCGGACAGCGGAAAGCTCACTTTTTTTTTTCTCTCTTCCACTGATACAACCAACGGCTCGAATTTGCTCGAATTTACTGGAATTTACTCGAATTCACTTCGTTCGACCGTGACGAGAGGTTAGACGCGACTGGTACACCGTGTCCAAAGTGGAATCGTCAAGAACGAGGATACGAATCGACCACGAGCAACGCGACAACAGCGTGGCCCTTCTCGGCGCGGATGACGGCGAGGAAGAGGGAACCCGTCGAAAGGGAAAAAATAAAGACGGCGTGTCTAAGTTTAGAGTACCGTACACGGGCCTAAAGGAAACGGAAGAGAGAGAACTGGTCGGCGAAGGAGCAGAGGCATGGGAGACGGACACAATACACCTTGCTAGCGCTGTTCCTCTTCGAGATGCGATGTAACGCGAAGAGAGGGAAAGGGAGAGACGGAGTGGGTAGGAAGAGAGAATGATTTTAGATTCAGTGCCAGAAAAATCGCCGGCCAATCGCGACGGGCCGCAGGACAAATCGAGATCGCCATCTCTCGGCCAACTGGGACCATCGAGTGACTTTAATAGACCTATCTCGGCTGGTCGATCGAGCCTGTTAACCGTAGAAAAATCATTGTCATCGATTAATGGTGGCCAATTCAGGAAGGTCGTTCTTCTTCTTTTTTTTTTTTATTGCGATTGACTTTGAATCGATAAATAGAGGCAATTAATCTTCGGTTGGCCGAAGAAGTATGAGGAATGAAAGTTGCAACACGGTAGTTGTTTTTAGAGAGGAAGTTCGAATTGAAGTTGCTGGGCACGTTGCATTAAAGAAATAGGAAATAAAAGGATAGGTTCGTGAGATAATAACGATAAATGGTCGTGTCGCTCGGACACCTAGAACGTCATTAGTCAAACCAGGTCTGGAGAAGTTTGCTAAGGTTAATGGGGTGAAATCTGAACGACGTGTTTCGAGGCGAGTGTGTAATACGCTGTTCGAAGGACGGAATTTTACGACTCTTAAAGAGATAATTGGTTTATAAGTTTGAGAAACGTATCGGTGCGGAATGGTCATTTTTTTAAATATAATTTGATTCATTTCTTGTGGAACGTACAGTACTGTGCAAAAGTCTTAGACCATCTACATCATTGATCTTGTAACTGTAATTAAACATATTTTAGAGAAACATTTCTTAACACTGTTTGAAAATATGTTTTAAAAATTCTTCAACAAGCAGAGCCTTGATTAAAATATTACGGAACGCGTATGCAAAATATAAAGGAAACATATGAAGAAAGCCAAAAAGGAAAAAATCAGCTTGTTAAATTGTCGATAACAGAATGGCAGGAAATGCAAAGTGAGTTTCTTAAAATTTTTTCAACAATTATCTAACAGAAGAAAAAAAAAACTGTCGCGTAGCGATAGTAAAAAGAGAATACACAAAATATTGATTGTTTTAAATTAATCGATATTTCTCAATCTAATCAACACCTCGTGAATCTAATTCTTAAAAAAAAAAGGAAAGAAATAACGACAAAATAAAAATAATATTAATCCATCTTAAATTCGTTTCTAAGATAGCAAAATATTTTTTTTTTGGCAGGTGGTCTAAGACTTTTGCACAGTACTGTATTTGCTACTTCTAATAGGTCGATTTCTAATTTTCCAAGTCCCATTCACGTCAAGGATAT
Source organism: Ctenoplectra terminalis (assembly GCA_019453375.1). NCBI lineage: Eukaryota > Metazoa > Arthropoda > Insecta > Hymenoptera > Apidae > Ctenoplectra > Ctenoplectra terminalis. The sequence goes on along the minus strand of SMSQ01020123.1, from coordinate 5,831 downwards.
TGGAACAATTTTAACGAACAAAGTAGACATTTCCTCTCGAAGTATCAATCTGACAAGGTCAACGTACAGTTGTAACGCAATATTTATAATTCTGAAGTCCAACTCGCGTCAGGAATATTGCGACAATTTGTACATTTCAAAATAAGGTAAACATTTTTTTTCTCTGGAAATATCAATCTGACAAGGTTAACGCATAGTTGCGACGCAACATTTACGATTCTGAAGTCCAACTCGCGTCAGGAATATTGCAACAATTTTTACATTTTAAAATAAGGTAAACATTTTTTTTCTCTCGAAATATCAATCCGACAAGGTTAACGTACAGTTGTAACGCAACATTCAAGCTGTTTAATACAGTTTCTACACTGTACTCTCCCTCGAACGCATCTCACACTATAAATAAGACTTCGAAACTCGTTGGCGTTGCGGAATTGGTCGAATTCCGAGGACGGAACACGCAAGATCCCTGAATTCGTTCTCGTGTTCACGCAAACCTTTGTCCACGACGGGAAGATATCGTTGGATGCCGTTATTGAGGCGCATATGACATTATCGGCTTTGGAATTTTCACTTATTGTTCACCAACCGGCGTACGTACCAGCATTGTCGTGGTTGTACGTTATTATCGGTATTCATGCCGCTGCTCGTCGGATTTGTATTTATGCGCGTCCTCGTCGAGCGCGTATTTCTAACTTCGTTTTTACAATCGATCGTTAATGTCATGCCCAATCCCCACGATCTCGTGGCAAGCATTATTGTAGTACGGTTGTTTTTCTACGAATTCTCTCTTTTTTTTCTGTTTCCTTTTTATTTCCTTTTTATTTCGACTGCTCGAACGGGCGAATTGGAACAATCGTTGCCCGGTTTCTCCGTTGAATTATCGGTTTGTTAAGAACCCCGTTCAAATTGTATTCTGTGTCAATGGAGTAGATAATTCGAGTGGGTAGTTTCGAGAAAAACCAACGACCAACGTGTTTAACGTACACTCTTGTCCATAAGTCGCCGGACAGTTGTACGTTTCGAATAAAACGCTTGTTTAATTAGACTTCTAGTAGGATCTTAAAAAGAAGGTATAACTGAAGTATTGAAGTATTTTTGTATGACGGAAAGAGTTGGCGAGTGATCGGTTCTTTTGTACAGTTAGAATTCCTGGCCATCGAAATGGGACCACGTACGAAAATTTCACTCTGATGGTTATAATGTTGTGTCTTATATGGAAAACTGTCTTTGGTCATTCAGATTATTACTAAATACGTTGGTAACGATGTATACATAGCGATTGATTCGTTACTATCGCTCTGTGGGTGATGAGCGATTCCAAAATGGAAAACATCCTTTTGCTCCCATGAACTGTAACCATTATCTCTGCGAGTCGAATACCGACAGCCAAGACGTAAGGACACCACACCCCAAGGCTAGTCTCGACCTTTGCGATACTAATCTAGGTCATCGGTCAGACCGACATGACCCACCACACGTCACTGCCAGTTGGAGGCCAGTGCGACCTTCGACATTGGTCAAGCAGCGCCTCGGGTCCGTGGGGACGCTACACCCTAAAGAATCCTGTAGGAATTAACCTCCGAGGAGGCCTTTCACCCTATAAGTTCCCCCTGCGGGACAATGTAATTGACAAATGAAGAGAAACTATCCAAGTACAGAGAGTAATTTTCTTATGAAGAAAAAATACGTACCGCGGTTAAAAAAAAAATAATGATACATAGTTAATACAGATAATAATTTTGTTACGAAGAAAAAATATGTACCGGGATTAAAAAAATGCTGATACACAGCAAATACAGATAGTAATTTTCTTAGGAAGAAAGAATACGTATCGTGATTAAAAAAAATGGTAATACATAGCAAATAGAGATAATAATTTTGTTACGAAGAAAAAATATATACGGGGATTAAAAAAAATTGTCATACCTAGCAAATAGAGATAATAATTTTCTTACGAAGAAAAAATATATACCGGGATAAAAAGAATGGTGATACATAGTAAATACAGATAATAATTTTCTTACGAAGAAAATATATGTACCTGGATTAAAATAGAGATAATAACTTTCTTACGAAGAAAAAATACGTATCGCGATTAAAAAAAATGGTCACACATAGTAAACACAGATAATAATTTTCTTACGAAGAAAAAATATGCACCGGGATTAAAGAAAATGGTGATACATAGCAAACAGGAATAATAATTTTCTAACGAAGAAAAAATACTTTTCCCGCTTTCCCCGGTTTGCAGTTAAACCCAAGGGACGATGGTCGATTCAACGCTATCGTTCAGCGTTAGAATCGAAAGCCATGGAATTCAAATATTCAAATATCCGTTTAATCACTGGCACCATGGAGTCAAACACGCGCTTTCCCTTCATCGTTCCAACCGGCTACAGAAGCCACCGAGTGATCCCGGACCCCTCGAAGTTTCCACCGCAACGTGGCCACGATAATTTCGTAATCGGGAAATTCTGATCGAGTGTCGGACAATAGCGCAGCCACGAAGACTTAACAAGCACGAATGGATCCCAAGAGGTGCAGTGGTAATGAAGAGCTACGGGGCAACGCGACGGGTATATAAGGACGAGAGTGGTCCTGATTAAAGGAAGATAACTGCATCGTAATCTCCAATCTCAAGTTCCCCGTGGGAAATACCGCAGCTACCCGCGGCGTGCATGCACGGAAAGAAATTACGTTCTAAAAAAAAACCGATCTCGCGAACCAGCCGCGACGTCTTCTCTCTGTGATGGCTGGTAATTTCCGCGCACGCCTTCCGCCGAGGATTTTCTATCGTACCAGACAGAGTAATGGATCCAGTCCAACGATTCGATGAGCTTCCTGCGACGAATACACTATTGGCCAGAGGTTTGAAATCACTTTCCAGCTTGCAACGTCGGAGATAGAGATATAGCGAGGTCGTTAAACAGAGAAGCGTTGAAGATACGTTCAACCGTATGTTTAACCCTCTATGGCTTTGTGCGACTTAAAAGTTACAAACTAGTGTATGTAAGGGGTTAAAAATAGAGAGAGAGACAAAACGGAGAGAGAGTTAAACTGAAGTAAAACGGAAGGAAACGGAAGAACGGAAGACACTAACACTTTCGGAAGTCTTTGTCAGAATAATCGAGCTCTGGCGCGTAGGAATTATTTGGTTTATTTAAATAATAAAAATAACTGAAGTTGAATAATAATACTCTTAATCAATATACGTCTCTCCTCGCTACTCTCTTTCCTTACTGCACTCTTACGACAAAATCCTCGCGCCCCGAACATTCACTCGCTTAAATGCACATCCCTCAATCGCTCTATCTTTTTTCCACGTACATCCCTTTTTCACTCGCGCTCAAAATCTTCGCATCCATCCCTTCCAATCACGCAGTCACGTAGACTTCATTCCCACGGCCCAGTTTCTCAGCTTCAAACATACGCTAGACATAACCCAGACACTCTTCGCTAATATTCTTTCGACCACCCAAGATTCGTCCACGGTCACACTTTTCCAAACATACCCGGATCGGTCTCACTCGCAATCATAAATACATTCACACCACCACTCGAGAGGCCCATCTACTGTCGCCGTCCCGTCGCAGGTAGTGGCGACTCTTACATGTATCTATATTTTAAAAAATTTGTTTTATCTTGTTATCGCTGTTCTATTAAATTTGATTACTGTATTACCGTAGCGACACCATGATCCAATTGTATGGTAATGGTGAGCCTGAGGTATGAACGTTTGATCTGGAGTGTTCGAGATGCGAGTAAAGAGTGTTCGAGACAGTGCGACAGAGGTGCGAGAGACTAGCGTTTTGGGCCGAGCGATAGAGGTGCGAGAAAAGAGTATTTGGACCGAGTGACAGAGATTTGCAATTGTTTCTCTGCAACACTCGCAGAAACCACATACCTCGTTACTTAGCAACGATGAAAAACAAAATTTTGTCCGTAGAAGACAGGAAAGAAGGAAGGATACACCATATGAATGTAAAGAATGCGACGTCGGATTATGTGTTGATACTTGTTCTGAGATTTATCATACGCAAATGAATTATTAATTTTCCTATTGTTTTTTCTTTAAATATCTATGTATTAAATGTTAATTTCTTAAAATATATATATACTTGAAGCCTTTCTATGATTATATAATCGTTCTTATGATTCGTTTAATTTTCTGATTTTCAATATCCAAATACATTATAATTATCAAATTACTGGGATTTCAAATTCTAGCAGGTGAGTAAACAGTATATATTGAAAATAAAAATGTTTTCAATCAATGTGGAATAGACAACGGAATAGTAATTGGATTGTATACTATATTATAATTGTAGGGATTTTAGGTTTCTGGCGGGTGTCTCAATGAAGACTTAACAATGGACACTGTCTTATGAACAACAACGATTGATTAACTAATACCTATACTCGATGATACAATGTTCGCTCTCTAATTCTTCTCTAGACTCTCCTTTACTCAACTCTGACTACTCTCCGACTAACCTCGCACGCATTTTCTCCATTCATTTATTCCCTGATTCTCTCTTCTTCTATTTCACAATCTCTTTCACTCTGCTCAGGCATTCCCAGAAACTCCTCGGTCACACGATATTCCCTGTCACTCGGTCCAAACACTCTTTTCTCGCACGTCTATCGCTCGGCCCAAACACTCGTCTCTCGCACCTCTATCGCTCGGCCCAAACACTCGTCTCTCGCACTTCGATCACACTGTCCGAAACACTCTTTATTCACACCTCTATCACTCCAGACTAAACATTCACACCTCAGACTTACCATTCCTACATAATGTGTCATACACCGTCGACGAGATCCATACTGCCCGAAAAAGTATTCAGTCCCCAGCGATCGTCACCGCCAGCCGCGCGCCGTCCGTACGGACTGCATAGGCCACGAGTGTTCAGCACTCAAAGGGTTAAAGAGTATTATTTTGGTATTAACCCTTTCGCGGCGGAGCGCTCGAAGCAGCCGACGCGACGGTAGAAGATCGAACGTCGCCCATTTGTCCATGATCGGGGCAGAATTTACGGATAATTATATTCGATTATATAAAACATCTCTGGACAAGAAGCGTGTACAGCTAGCGCGTCGAGAACAATCGACTGAAGGGACATTATTGGGCAGATGTTGATAACAATGAACGGCGCCAAAAGGCGCTGTCCGCTCGAAGCGAGCATCTATAGCTGAGCGCCAAAAGGCGCTGTTCGCCGCGAAATGGTTAAAGACATTTTTATAGTTTGTATAGAGTATCTTACCAGTTACAATCTAATGTTCTTACAGTATACGAAGTGAATTTAGAAACTTTGTTATCATAGAATCGCGTTGGAAGAAAAAGTAATTGAAAAAGTATTTCATTTGAATAACATGGTTCGGTCTAAACAATCGAAACACCTAATCCTCGGGATTCAGAGAAGAGATAAACCAACTGATCGTAGCATCGGGAACACAAATGGCCAGTCTACGCACGAGTTTATTGCATTTCTAACAATTCTAATTGTTCGAGCCACTGTTTGTATCGCCAGATACATTTCGGCCGACTCTTTGTTAGGCGCACTGCTATTTCCCGCATAGTTTATGGCACAAAGTTATCCCATTTACCCCTGTCGGAAACGCAAGAACAATGTTGAATTTTCGTCGATGCTTATATGCATTTACGATCGCGCTGGGACGATGCACATATTAATGGACACTTACTTGCAACTGGATACACGTAAAGTTGATTTAGTAACTTACACGATACCGTATAAACTAACGTTTCTCAGTCTGTATTGGGCAGCGTTAAATTTTTAATGAGCCGTGAAATTATGGCGAATTTAGGTAAG
>SMSQ01020121.1:0-16993 GCA_019453375.1 Ctenoplectra terminalis | reverse complement strand
CTCCGCATCAGAAAGCCAAACTGCGTCGAGCGCCTTTGGTCGCCCACAGTGTCACGAGCGCAAAATTTCTAAGCACCTTTAGGCGGCCACAGTAGTCAAAGGGTTAAGGACGAAATAGAGAACGAAACAGTGACGCTAGTTTTTCTAAATTCATTGAGAATTATATAAATAACAGAGGTATGAAAGATCACGAAGAAAGTGAAAGTTGAGTTCTCTCTTACGAAACGTATTTGCGCGTACAAAAAGTCATCTTATCATCGTAATTTTATACAGACCATTTATTACAAAGTATATACTTTGCATTTCCGATATATTTTGCAACAAGATGAATANCGCCTATAGGCGTCCTCCGCATCAGAAAGCCAAACTGCGTCGAGCGCCTTTGGTCGCCCACGGTGTCACAAGCGCAAAATTTCTAAGCACCTTTAGGCGGCCACAGTAGTCAAAGGGTTAAGGACGAAATAGAGAACGAAACAGTGACGCTAGTTTTTCTAAATTCATTGAGAATTATATAAATAACAGAGGTATGAAAGATCACGAAGAAAGTGAAAGTTGAGTTCTCTCTTACGAAACGTATTTGCGCGTACAAAAAGTCATCTTATCATCGTAATTTTATACAGACCATTTATTACAAAGTATATACTTTGCATTTCCGATATATTTTGCAACAAGATGAATAATATTACACGACAAAGATAAAAAATAACTCGAAGGTACATGGTAAGCTTAGGACGGATTATCTCTTCCGAAATACGTTATTGTTATAGGTAATGTAACATTGGTGAAACAAAATTATGTTGTCATAAATATATTCTCTCATAATGAAATTAGACCATTTATAACGCATTATAAATTTATTTTCAGATAGAGTTCTCCCGCGATGCGAATAGTAAAGCGCTGCAAGGCGAGGGCCGATATATCGGCCTCCGGCACTAAAAGGGTTAAAAGGGATGATCGTAACGATAATATATAAGTTAATCCTTTTAGTGCCGGACGACGATGTATCGTGGTTCGCTACAATTGCCAAAAGTGCCAACGACGATATATCGTTGCGCGTGTAATGGCGTCTTATTCTTGGCATCGCGAGAAAGCTTTATCTCGAAATAAATTTATAAATGATCCATAAATGATTTAATTTGATTGTAAACGATCTAATTTCGTTGCAAAAGAATTTAGAAACCAGTTTGGACGTGACTTTTTACACGTTCTACGCCGGGCGGCGTTGTCGGCCGCACCGTACCATCGAGTTGTCTTTTATTTTTCTCTGTGAAATATCATAAATTTTTTTTACAAAATAAATTGGAAATGCAAATTATATATTTCGTACCGAGTGGTTTGTACAAAGTTACGATGAAACGATACCTTTTCCTATGTGTAAAAACGTTTTGAAAGAGAGAACTCAATTTTTATATTTTTTATAATAATTTATAATTATGTTGTTCGTATGATTTTCAATTGATATTGAAAAATTAGTGTCATCGCTTTATTCTCTATTCCGTCCTGAATACGTTGCTTCTTTAATCATGTAAATATCATTTGTAGTTTGGTTTTCACGACCGTTTCTCCAAATCCTTGTACATTTGTCAAATTCGGCCGGTTATCTTCGCATAGGCACTCGTTTTTTGGCCGGTACTAAAAGGGTTAAACGTATATTTATTTAATTTTGTAGTTTTAACCTTAATATTTTATATTGGACGATCAAAATTATTTGCTTCTATTTTATACGCGGAAACAAGAATTATTTTATTTTATTTATGCACGAACGGTTGGAAACTGAGATCGTATAGTTATAATTTTAAAAGTGAAATATCAGAGGAAGAAAAAAGTGAAATAAATAAAAATAACTAGTAAAGCGCGCAGTTCAGTTGGCAAAACTGATTCACAGGTCGTGTACCTTCTTTCTTTGATCAGAGTTTAATTCGTATACTTTTTCCTGTTAATTCGATTATAGTGAAGTATGTAAACTTATTTTTCTTACTACTTGTGACATTAATTGTAACATTATTGATAAATAATGTTTCATTTATCGTTGAGCTTGATTGTATTGTCATGAATCTGGTAAGAAGCATAACCTACAATGACAATGTAATGTTTTCAAGGATTTATATTGCTAATAAAAGTATCATAATATAGAATTAATTGAACCATTTGAACGTGTATAGCTCTTTTATTTGTACTTATTAAAATACTTTTAGTCTATAGAGCAATGATAGTGAATTAAGAAGTTATACAGATTTGAAGCAAACATGAAGAGCAGTAAGTATTTTTTTTTATATTCATACGTATGAATTGTAAATGTTAGAATAGTATGTTATAATACATGCTTATTTCATGTAACAGAAACTGGTGTTTCGTATCGTCTGTTTTTCACGTATAAATGTATCGTTGTTTAAAGCAAATAAAATATATAGCAGTATCGTGTAACATATTAATATTTTAGATTCAGATGAGAGCGATTACGAAGATGAAAGTTTCAGTAACCAAGATAATGATGAAAGTGTTGGAGAAAAGGAAGCATATCCGTCATTTTTTAGTAATCATTCTGGCGATGAAAAGCATAGTAGAAAGAGAAGTCATTCTACTTTAATGGAGGATGTTTTGGATTTAAACGATAGTGATTGTAATGAAGATTACTATGACGAAAACTTTGATGAAAAGAATGATATGAAATTCAAATCTCACAATATGTATCAAGATTTGTCTTGCGAGCAAGATTCGGCTGACGAAGGCAGCAGTCAAAGTATACAGAATGGTTCTGTAGATGATCCACCGGATAACGATGAAGTACAAGAAACTAGAACAATGAGAGCAACTTATGAAGATACTTATTCCTATAGTAAGAGGCAAAAGTTTCACAAAACAAAGAATAAGACTGACGAAGAGACTGTTGACGAAGAAAAAGATTATAGTACAAGAGCACAATCGAGCAAACAAGAATCGGAGAATGTTCTTGATGGACAAGGTAAAGCTCAAAGAATGATGCGAAACATGGGATACAAAAAAGGTTATGGTCTTGGAAAGAATAAGCAAGGTCGTCTAGAGCCAGTGCAGGCAGCTAAACAGCACGGTCGTAGAGGTCTTGGACATCATGTCCCTGGACTTGAAGATTCGGGTCTTAAATGGGACCCTGTAGAAGAAGAAATAAAAGTTGTAGAAAATATGGAATGGATAAAAAGTCCAAATGTTAATTTACCCACGTTAGACGAAATGCAGGGTTGGTTACAAAAGGGACCTAAGAAATTAACTATAGATAACGAGACTCACTTTTGCCATGAAAATATACTTAGAAACATTGTTAATGCGAAAACAGTTTTTGACCATTTAGAGTATGTTGAAATACGCCGTGCTAGGATACGTTGTAATCCTTATGAAACAATTCGCGGTGCATTTTTCCTAAATCGTGCAGCTGTTAAAATGGCAAATATAGATAGAGCGTGTAACTTTATGTTCACCAATTTAGACTGTTTAAAAAACAATGAGCTGCTATATTTTGCGGATGTATGTGCTGGACCAGGTGGTTTCAGCGAATATGTTTTATGGAGAAAAAAGTGGAATGCTAAAGGATTTGGTTTTACTTTGAAAAATGAAAATGATTTCAAATTAGCTGATTTTTATGCCGGTCCTTGCGAAACATTTCATCCATATTATGGACCTAAAGACAACGGTGATGTCTTTGATCCTAGTAATCAAGAAGCTTTCAGAGATCTTATAATGACACACACTCATGGTAAAGGAGTACATTTCATGATGTCCGATGGAGGATTTTCAGTCGCAGGTCAAGAAAATATACAAGAGATTCTTTCAAAACAGTTGTATCTCTGTCAATGTTTGGTAGCATTGATGATCGTAAGAGTGGGTGGTCATTTTGTCACAAAATTGTTTGATGTTTTTACGCCTTTCAGCGCAGGCTTAGTTTACTTAATGTACCGATGTTTTCAACAAATTTGTATTTTTAAACCTAACTCTTCTAGACCAGCAAATTCAGAACGATATTTAATATGTAAAAGGAAACGGGCTGGCACAGAAGATATTGTGCAATATCTTAAACACATTAATCGTATGCTTTTAAAGAACGACGAGAACAATGATGTTCTGCAGCTGGTGTCATTTGAAGAATTAGAAAGAGAAAAACAATTTGTACAATATTTATGCGTGTCAAACGAATATTTAGGAAAGAAGCAAATAATAGGTCTGCGTAAAATTGCTGCATTTTGCGAGGATAGTACTCTTGTTGAAGTAAAACAAGCTGATATGCGAAAAGAGTGTTTAAAATATTGGAATATTCCTGACGAAAGCAGGACAATACCAAAGTGTATGAAACCCAATGAAAAATTAAACAAGCTTCTCAATAATTCTAAATTACTTTCTAGTACTCCAGAAAGATTGACTGTGAATAACATTAAGAGTACGTTATTAAATCAACCGTACGACTGGTTTTGTATGCCATGCGGTACTGGTCTTTATAACGAAGAAAAGAAAAATGCTACATTTTATATGGGCATGGGAAGAAGTAACGTGTACCGTTATGTGAAAAATACTTGGGTACAGGTTGATGATATTTCCATAGAATTACCACCGGATACACTTTTGTACGCCGAGGTTATATATGAAATAATAAAGGAATGTAAACATCAGCAAAAAGTACTTGCATTGCATATTTTAGATGCAGTCGTTCTAGGAGCACAAAATATTAGTAAAGAATATTTAAAAGTTAGGTAATAAAATCAATTTTATAAAATTAATGTTACAACTTCTCTTCGGTAAATACTTTTACATAAAACTAATTTACCATTTTTAACAGACACGAGCTGATTAAGATGTTTTGTGAAGCATTGTGGAAACCAGACGGGATTAAATATGCTCGAATACGTGCTAAAGAATTATTCCCAGTAAACTACGATATATGTGAAAAGTTACAAGTAACACAACGTACAATGAAAAATAATCGGGTCGCTTTAGTATACGACCTTTCACAATCATCTTTGGAGTGTAATAATTCTGATAACGATAAACCATACTTCATACCAAATAGTGTAATTTTCTTAAAAAGTACTGCATATCCATGGAATCGGTATTACAGTACAAAACAACCCATGACGTATGTTTTTAACCATAAAACTAAAGAAACTGAATACGAATATCGAAGACCACGCGTGGCAGAAGCGAATTTCGTTGAATCGTTTGAAAAACGCATTATTTGGTATTGGCCTAACGATGAATCACTTACTATGGAAACGTTTGCAAGGTTTATTAAAGAAAAATGTGACGAACAGAACGTAACTAAACCATTAAAAATACAGAATACACTGAAGCAAGTATAAAATTGGTAATTAAGACTTTTAACTGCAATATTATTAATTTTTACACATATAATTTTATAAATATACAAATACATGTATACATTTGTAAATACATGTAGCACTGTACATAAGTGAACGATAATTCTGATAAAATCATTGATGATTATATTCATATGAAATGTCTGTACGCGATCATGATAAATGAATGTGATTAATCTTATAAACAAATGTTTAACCGATATAATTTGTTTTTAGTAAGGACAATTAAATATTTATTTGTGGCTGCTGCTCCCATGATAGGACAAGTTTCTGTACCTAAATCTACAATCCATTGTTTTCCAATTTGAACATTCGGTTCAGGTCTTTTATAAAGAAATATATATCTTGTGTGCTCAAGTATAGCAACATACGAACCATCTAGAACATATAACAGGTTAAAATATTGTATCTGAAATAACTTACCTTTGTTTTAATTAAATACTTACTAGCAGGAGAGACACAAAACTTCTTATTACTTTTACTTGCTTCGACATAACCAAACCCAGGAAAAGTATAATAATGTTCCATATTCCATTTAGTGTCGTCTACTTGACCAGTTATCCATAAGCAACCATCGTTATCGTGTCTTAGACATATTGCTTGTCCAGATTCTGTTTTGTATGTAAATAATACATGATTGCTCGTTCCAAGCATAGCTAAATGAGTATTTTTCTGTTCAATAAGATCAATTCTTTCTAAAAGATTATCCTTTCCTTCGAGGTCACATTCTTCTAGCTGTTCAGCATTGAATCCTAGACAAGGTTGCCCTTCTTGTTTACTATCTGCTTGATTCGTACACAAATGTGCCAACCTAAACGCGAGATAACGAGATATTTAGAAATAAAATTGATATAATAGAAATTCTTACGATTATTTGAAATAACGTACCTGGAATGAATTTCAGCGGCTAAAATTTCATTAGGTAAACATTCTCCGCCGGTGTCACCTTTGATTAGTTCGCTCCAGATTAAGCCACTTTCGTGTTTATGTAACTCAAGCTTAAACGTGTCCTCTTCGTATTTCCATGTTGTTAAACTTTCATCCAACCTGTGTTGACACTGTCCTTGTATCAACACATTCTCATTCACTGTCACCGATAGTTCCAACGGTGTTATATTTACTTTAACTTTATCTTGATGTTGTTTATCTATCGTGAGCCAAACTGTTATAGAATCCTCGTCTTGAGACCAACAATATTTTGGAATTTTTATTTCTCCGCCTTTCTCAGAATCTTTTTTATCGCTAGTGGATTCTTTCAGTTTCGAACATTCGAACGTTATATAGTCTTGACAAATAGAATGTAAATATTTACCGCATTCTTCTATATACACATGTTCAACAGCACCGTTTACTTTTAAAACTTGTTTCTTAATAAGCTCGAACGATTCGTTCGTAGCTTGTACATATGTTAACAACAAGAGTCTCGTAAACTTCTTTTCACCCGTACTTCTAATATCACACATTATAATCATAACAGTAGATCTAGCATTTATGTATCTTACATCTAATATAACTCCAGGTTCTGTACCGTTTAATATAAAAGATTTAACATGTTCTCGAGCGTCTGTTATCAATAATTTCAAACAGTCTCCGCCATCGGAAATTGCAACAATCTGATTACTGGTAAATCCAATCGATGGATTGTACAACAAATTCTGTATATTTTCATTTAAATTGTGAATTACATGTATTTGCTCCAAATCGCCGTTCTTTTTCATACGCCAAACAACCCAATTTTCATCTATAAACCAACACGACGTGTCGTACGGATTTTTAAATAAATGATTGTGGAATGCAAACAATCGTGTTTCCAGCAGCGAGTCCCGATTTGTTGTTAACTCTAACCTACGCACATCTGCAAATATTTCAACGATTTGAATCACGATATCGGTTCAATTAAATGATAACTATCTAATAAGACTATAACACATTTTATTAAATAAGTTTTACCTGTTTTCAAATCAACTTCTGTATCTACTGGAATATCATCGGTACAGAATTGATATTTCTCGAACTTTAAATTTGTCAAATTCTTATTGGGACGTAATTCAACAATTTTTGTCATCTTTGCGTTTCTGTTCTCATTCAAAACATTATTGAAAAAAAAAAAAAAAAACAACAGGAAGAGATAACTTTTTTTTTTTTTTCTTTCTCTTCTTTTTTGACAGAAGTATAACCTCAACGCGTAATTCTCGCTGCGTCGAGTAACACTTTTCAACGTATCGATTCAACGCGCTTCTCGTATCTTTTACTCCGTTGATAAAATTAATAATATTTATCGGTTAATTATTTTTAAATTTAACACTATATTCTATCATAACAAAACATTGACAGATTCGATTGTGAACTGCGATGTTATCGACGATCGATATAATCTCCAACAATCGATATCTCTCGATATTCGAAAAATTGTGATACTATCGAAAATTTCGATTTCTTATGAAATCTTAAAGCAGCCACGAGGTCGTAACTGCACGTTAAGTCAATTATTTTCTGAGTAAGTCTTAAAAATAATTAAGCGTACGATAAGTTTCTGTGTATATTCCGTTATTTTAATCCTTTGATTACAGCAGACTTTGGCACGCACCGGTCGTACGCCACGGTACGAATTCACTCGCGACGTCCACCGATATATAGCGGGGTGCAAAACGCGCCCGGTGAGACATCNAATTTCACGGTTTTACCAGGGTTTGGGAGAATGCTCGTAAAAACCAAACAAGAAACAATATTTACATGATTCAAAAAGCAGTATATTAACCCTTTGCACTCGTATGTCCACTCTCAGCCACCACAGCAAGGAACTATACGAATCGTATACTGTATGCATTCATGTGTCAGATTTCACTTTTCCTATACGAACCTCAATGCANTCGTATCTTTTACTCCGTTGATAAAATTAATAATATTTATCGGTTAATTATTTTTAAATTTAACACTATATTCTATCATAACAAAACATTGACAGATTCGATTGTGAACTGCGATGTTATCGACGATCGATATAATCTCCAACAATCGATATCTCTCGATATTCGAAAAATTGTGATACTATCGAAAATTTCGATTTCTTATGAAATCTTAAAGCAGCCACGAGGTCGTAACTGCACGTTAAGTCAATTATTTTCTGAGTAAGTCTTAAAAATAATTAAGCGTACGATAAGTTTCTGTGTATATTCCGTTATTTTAATCCTTTGATTACAGCAGACTTTGGCACGCACCGGTCGTACGCCACGGTACGAATTCACTCGCGACGTCCACCGATATATAGCGGGGTGCAAAACGCGCCCGGTGAGACATCAGACATTTTAGATTCATAGACATTCGATACATTTTGGCTATAGACTACAGGGTAAGACGTATCGGTCTTACCCCCTGTAGATTCGACACAAGACAACGCGAAACACCGTTGCACATATAGATACTTGTGTTAACCCCTTCCCGTACTTTAGCGAGTCGATGAAGATTTTGGCCCAAACATGAATATCGCGAGTCAGACTCGCGACGAGATACTTGGGCCAAACGTAAACATATTTTTTGCCCGTTATGATCGTGACGTGAGAAGTATCATACCATGGAGGATTTCTAGAATTGTACGTATTTCCTTTTTAGATATTCATTCAGTTTTATGATTAAATTTTTTTAAATAATATGCCATTTACTTTTAGGCGTAGTATTATTACATTTCTCAGAGGACCAAACTATTATACATATACTACAATATTATATATAAAATATAATAAATTTATAATATCTATAAAAGTAAAAGCGTAAGTAAAATTGAGTATAACACAGGTATCGCGATCATCTACATTTCGATTCGTATTGCAATTGTTTACAAGCATCGGTCTGGTCTGTTTAGCGCGCGTCGATGCCTACCGCTTGGGCCCGAGTTTCGTCGAGCTAAATGGCACGGGAAGGGGTTAAGAATATAGGCGTGTGGGAACCGAAAAATATGCGACCTTGGGTGACGAAAGATTGTACTAGAAATAATCCTTAATAATTATTGTATTTTTATGAATAAGTGTTGATAATAAGCGTTAGTAATAAGGATTAGTAATAAGTGTTAGTAATAAGTGTTAAATGCGATTTAATGAAAGATCGAAGACGATCTGTAACAAAGTATGATATCTATGAAAGTATGAAGTCGCCGATTAACAACGTCGCAGTGCACGTGAAAATAAAGACCCTGACAAACTCTTGCACTCTTCTGTTTTGGACCTCCACCAGAGCATATCTGTGATCGTCGACAAACACCGGAGAGGGTCCGAATGTACAACAATGTAATGAAATATTCCATCTTTCACCGACGTATTTCGTATCTGTTGACATTCACCGGTGAAAGTGGACGTTCTCCAATTTCGGTCATTCACGGTAACATAGATACGTAAGTACAAGGGAGATGTTACGTAGGAATTGACACTTAAGAATATGAATATATCAGAAATAATTTTATTGTCTTCTTTCAGAAATCACGTCAACCTTGGATCAATTTCTTCGATCAACGCCAAGTTTGAACAATTGGCGATAATATTATCCTGTTGGTCTCAACCTACGCCTGGTACCTGAAGGGTGAGTGTTACCTATTTTTTAAACAAATCATGGATCTTTGTTTTTACAAAGAAATCGCACATTATCGTAAAAACTATCATAAAATGTTCACTAATGATTCCTTATCGTTTGTCGTTGCATATTTAAGTTCTTTTATTTCATGCTGATTTCGAAATCAGTTGCGAGATGCGCGCGTAACAAATATGGCGCGATATTTGAAAACATTCCTCTGTACAGTTGTGAAGCAACCGATTAATCCAAAGACAGTACTGATTCAACGGAGTTTCGATTTCCTGGCTGATATTTCGCATCGCTGAGATAGTTCAATGGATTTCCAAATGTTCTTCGATCGTCCGATAAATAGATTGGTTGTAGATTGAGAATGAAAGGCCTCGATGTATCTAGAAAGTTACATACACAAATTCTCAACAGGGGTAACACATTGAAAATTGATATTAAGGATATTTAATTGTACCAGGATTGAGTTTCATTCAGGGATTTAAAAAAAGAAAAAGCTTTTGAAAATTACTTTATTTCATACGTAGAGAACAATTTCTTTTTTTTTTATTTACCATAACCGTTGCATCAAATGAATTCTTTTCGTATGAAAACATTAATTGTCTTCTTGACTCTTGACGATCCATAGATTTGCCAAATTTATTATTATATGATTTGTAACAATTTGGTAAATAATTATTATATAATAATTTTGGTAAATTATTTGGTATATCATTTTTTTTTATACAAATAATAATACTTTGGTATAAATTTTTGCTAAATTATCAAATCGAATCGAATGAAAAAGATAATTTACCAAAAATAATTTAGAATTCACAATTTATTCTTTTCTACTTTTAAGTTTCTCTTTCTTAAAATTATATTTCAACTCTGTAAATACATTTTGATCAACGATTGCGCATAGAATATAAGAATAGGGATGGTGTCACACCGTCGATAGAGTTTTCAATTAACAAAGTATGCTTTTCCGTGAGAAATTAATATAATACTCACCTGAAGACAGATTTCCAATCGTCGATCGTTGTCCAATACCATTTAGCGTGACTTCCTAGATAAGGTTAAAATTTGTTTTAAGTAAGTTTGTACCGATTTCTTTTTGCGTTATGATTCATGCAATATTGATCGATGCATTGGTACAGCTCAATTTTTACTATAATTTCTTTCCAGTTAATTTTTCTTCTATTTCAACGTTACTTATAATTGATGGTTAGTAAACAGTCCCGTTCATGCAACTGAATATTTTCTTTCAACGTTTCCATTTTGTTACAATTAGTCCGCCTCATCCTCCGGATGTTACTTATTTCAAAATATTATTTGTTCCGTCCGTAGGAACAAGTTTATAACAGACCTTAAGGAAAAGGCTATTTTTGAGGAAAGACGTTCGATCCTTAGAATATTTTACCTCAAAAATATCCTTTTCCTTAATGTCTGTTATAAACTGGCCAAACGAATCCTCACGTATTGTTCCTACGGACGGAACATTATTCTTCCCTCCATTTTGTACAAAAATTAATTTTTGCAAGGAAAACAAGTAATTTATTAGGTATTCTTTTTCCTTTTATTAGGTTCGTGCATACGAAACGTCGATTTTCTTTGCAAATATCAGCAATGTTTCTTAGATAAATAAAATTCTTAGATAAATGAAATTCTTCTAGATAAATAAAAGAAAGATTTTCTTAGTAAATAACAGCAATGTTTCTTGGTAAATAAAATTCTTAGATAAATAAAAGAAGGATTTTCTTAGTAAATAACAGCAATGTTTCTTGGTAAATAAAATTCTTAGATAAATAAAAGAAGGATTTTCTTTATAAATGTCAGCAATGTTTTTTGGTAAATAAAATTCTTAGATAAATAAAAGAAGGATTTTCTTAGTAAATAACAGCAATGTTTCTTGGTAAATAAATTTCTTAGATAAATAAAAGAAGGATTTTCTTTGTAAATATCAGCAATTTTTCTTGGTAAATAAAATTCTTAGATAAATAAAAGAAAGATTTTCTTATTAAATATCAGCAATGTTTCTTGGTAAATAAAATCCTTAGATAAATAAAAGAAGAATTTTCTTAGTAAATAATAGCAATGTTTCTTAGATAAATAAAATTCTTAGATAAATAAAAGAAGAATTTTCTTAGTAAATAACAGCAATGTTTCTTAGATAAATAAAATTCTTAGATAAATAAAAGAAGAATTTTCTTAGTAAATAACAGCAATGTTTCTTGGTAAATAAAATCCTTAGATAAATAAAAGAACGATTTTCTTAGCAAATAACAGTAACCTCGTGCCATTTTCTGACCTTACCGATTTACAAAACGTAATGGAATCATTAACACGTTAAGCGCCACGCCGGTCCCCGCGGACCGATTCTGAAATTTTCGTTTAGGCGTTATTTATTTCAGAAAACTGACAAATAATACCTTATAGTTCATCAACGAGTTCTATTTAATCGCATTAAACAAAGTTACCATCTTCCTTCGCAGCCCTCTACAATTTTCCTCTTAAATTCCTAATTACTTTGCGACCAAATGTTTTTCAATTATTATCACGACACACGGTCTAAAGGAAAGTCGACCAAAATCGGCGTGGCGTTTAACGTGTTTAATCGAAATTCGTGAATGTCCTTAGTATATCGTTTCTCTTGTTGTAGGGTAATTAAATTTGATAAAATTTTTTATTTTCATAGTGTTGGTATTAAGCAGCATGCAGTAGATAAACGTTGGTTGCAAAAAGCCGATTAACAGGGTCCCGGTTGGTAAAGTGTTAACACTAGAACTACCGAACCGATCCAAACGACCGGTTCATAATTTCTTCTACGAATTTTACAAAATCAGCGTTCAGATACTTATGAGCGTATATCGAAGTACTCTTGTCCTCAACGTAATTCACGACAGTATTTCAAGTAGAAAGGTTCATTGTTTTATGTAAATTATATTTGGAAAGAACCAAAGGAAGCAAACGATGCAACAAGCTTTGCGATAACGCTGGTACCTTTAGTTATCGTACTGCACTTTCGTGTCATCGTGTTCGGGATTGTTGCTTAATGACTCAACACTCTCCTCAACACTTATTACAGACGAATTATCCGGCTGAAAGCATCATATTTTTCTGTTACGATCGTTGCGTTTCAACCTCTTCGATTTCACGAAATTATCTCATTCGTGCTCCATGCGATGATTCTCTAACTTGTTCGTCGGATAAGATGCTCTCGCTTATGCAGGATGTTTTATGGATTTTCGAGGAGTGAGATGGCACAACGTTTAATAATTTGTTTCCTCAAGGATGTTTTTATTCGTCGTTCGTATAACATAATCAATATTGCATATTTATATGTGTAAAGAAAAAAAAAAAAAAGAAAAATGAACATACAGACAAAGCCGACAGAGACGAATAACAAATGTATGATAATGGGAATGAACAACAGTGGCGTGTCGCGTCGCAACTGAGTATTAATGAACATATCCAACAAATCTGAACACGCTTAGAATTTTTTTGTTTTTAATCGAATTAATTCTGTCCTTGAATTAAAAATTCTTTTTCAACGCGATAAAATCGAAGTTATTGATGAGAAATTTCTTCGTAGACGGAAAAAAATAGTGATAGAATAGAGCTCGTTTTGGTTTGGTTGGTTTTTCATTTTTAACTCTGCTACCGACCTTAGGATACTTTTTCACACAGTCGAATTTTCGTTTCGATGGCAAATTTTCCTTTCGATAACAAATTTTCTTTGTGATATCAAATTTTCCTTCTGATGACAAATTTTCCTTTCGGTAACAAAATTGCCTTTCGATAACAAATTTTCCTTTCGGTAAGAAAATTGCCTCTCGACAACAAATTTTCCTTTTGATGACAAATTTTCCTTTCAATGACAAATTTTTCTTTTGATGATAAATTTTCTTTTCGATAACAAATTTTCCTTTCGATGACAAATTTTTAATTCAATGACAAATTTTCCTGTGGACGACAAATTTTCCTTTCAATGATAAATTTTCCTTTTGATGATAAATTTTCTTTTCGATAGCAAATTTTCCTTTCGATAATAAGTTTGCCTTTCCATAACAAATTTCCTAATTTTAAGAAACATAATATAAAGAAACCTACTATCAACATGTAAATCGCTTTGTTTCAATCTTATCTTAAGGACACATTTTTTATGAAACTTACGAATTTTGTTTTTAGTCAAACGAGAGCGTACTTGGATCGAAAATAATCCAAGGACCGTAGCAGGTTAAAAAAACTGTTGAACTTTCGAAAAGGTTCAAAGGTTCAAAGTTTAATTTAACTTCACGCGTTTGAGATCTTTGAAGAACAGGTTCGCTAATTCTTTTAACGTAAGCCGTTAACTCGAAACTTCAAGGACAGAGGCCTATCTATTCAAGGAATAGTTTCTCGATGTTTTCCTTACCGACTTCACGAAGTCTTTGTTGTCGGTACGTTCTGCTTTCGATTGATTTCTCTCCTCTTTGTCGGAATTCTGTTGCTTTGGATCGTCTTCCTCCGCCTCTTCTTCGTCTTCCTCGCCTGCCTCCTCTTCCTCGCGTTCTTCCAGTTCCGGTTCCTCCTGTAGATCCTCCATTGACTGAAAAAGAATGATTCGGTGCGTTGAAACTGGATTATTAATATTGTTTGTCTTTTTTTTAATATATACTATTAAAAAATATTTAAAATATAAAATATTTCATAATATTTTTTAATATATAATAAAATACCCGTGCAACGCTATATTTTCAACCATAAAATATTAATCATAAAGAAGTTTCGTTGTTTTCTAAAAATAAAAAAAGAAGCTTGCTTAATTTTCTTGGCAGCGAAAGTATTAATGTTGAAAATATTGTTAAAATTGGTACACGTGCAACGCTATATTTTCAATCGATAAATATTAATCTTAAAAAAATTTCGCTGTTTTCTAAAAATAAAAAAAGAAACTTGCTTAATTTTCTTGGCAGCGAAAGTACCAATGTTGAAAATATTGTTAAAAATCGTACGCTTCGAAGCATGCAATAAGCAAATGTTCGACTGCAATTTTTGATAACTAAAATTTATTACTTGGCTTGTTAAAATTAATCTATCAACAGAAATGTACTCAGTTTCGTATCGATTATCTTGCAAAAAGATTTTCATGTCTCAAGAATTCTATGACACAAAAAAAAGAAAAAAATGTTAGAATCGGTGATTAGTTTCTGTACAACTGGGTTTTTTTATTTCGATATTTTTTAAAGCATTCCAAAGCGAGCCTGCGAAGTAGACTCTCATAATCATAATTGAAATCGTTACCTAGTTTTATCGATTTATGTTACGGAGGGATTTTTATTTCAATCGAGTCAATTTATCTCTAAATCCACTTTGCAAGCCGCTTAGAACTTAATATGTAATTTTTATAAAAAAAAGAAAAAATCTTTACGAATGGATTTGGTTTCGGAGGTTTAGTGATGATGCCTGTATTTACCCCTAGGAGCTCCTTCTTCTCTGGTTCTTCATCTGCTGCGAAACATAATTTCAAATCACAGTTTAATCAGTATACAGGTTGTTTCAAAAACATGTTTCATTTGTCACATTGTTTCAAAGCATCTCTTTTAAAATTCACATTCAAAAAGATTTCAAATTCTCTTCTATTAAGCCTTTTAATTTTATAAAGCCCCCTTTTTTAAATTTACATTTTTGAAAATATCAAATACAAGCTTCACTCGTTACCATTATTAATTATTATATTCTTTGGTAAATTTGATAAAAGAGAATTCGAAATCTTGTAAGTTGTGGTATCCGGACATTTATTTTATATTGTGCCGCTTGAAGAAAAATCTAACCCAGATATTTTTGTACAACGTTAAGTTCTCTTTTAAAATTTTCTTTAATCATGATCAATAGAGATCTAAAAATTCTGTCGAGACTTAAAACAAAATATTCCTTTCGAGAAAAATAAAATCAGTGCTTCGAGTCTCGATGAAGTCCCACAAAGTTTCGGATTCGACTTTCAAAAATTAAAGAAAATTAAGTTCCAACTCATTCCTATCGAAAAATAAATTCTTACGCTCTAATTATATCGAAGAATGGTAGGATATTCAACTGTATATATTCTTCAACATGTATAATACCATAAAATTCACTTTCCCATTACGTAAATCCAAACTTGAAAATAAAACAAACGTACCTTTAATATGAACCCTTTTATCGTTAATTAAGTCTTTCGACTCCGCGTTGGCCAACGGCTTATACTCTTTGGTCGCTGGCTTAATGTGCGTGCCATTTGGTCTTATTTCGTCTTCGGTCACGTTCTTAAAGCCCACCGTTTTCACACCGCCAGCCAACGGGTCCGTGTATTGTTGCGATTGCCATCTTTGAGAGCTAGGGGATGGCACTGCTGACGCCCCGGCCACAACAGCAGCTCGCCTTCGGCGTCGATCTTTCCTCGTGCTTCTCCATACCTCGTAGATACAACCGATCACCGCCGTTACGAACACACAACACAGCGCGATGAAGATGTAAGTACCAGCACCTTGTTCCTCCTGTGTCGCATCGGAATACTGAGATTTGTACAGTATTCTCTCCGGTGGATCCTCCACCCAGGCTTTGTCGCGACCCTTCGACAGAAAGATTTCGTCTCTTTGAGATAGGTTCCTCATTATTCTCGTATTGAGAAATTAACGAAGTTTGTTTCTTTTTTAAATATATCTTTTCTAATAGAGTTTTAAGGTTTGGTTGTTAGACTCGTTTTGTGTTGAATATAGGCGCGAGGTTTGAAAGTTTGATGGAGTATATAGCTCGGATGAGTTGTTGGAATTTTTAGCGTATTGAATTGTCTTTTGTTATTTTCTGGTGTATTGCGGACGAAGTAGGTTACAAGTAAAGTTGTGTTGTACAGGAGTCTGCTGTGTCAATGTTTTTATGTTTTGTCAAGGTCTATCAGACGAAAGTCTACTGTATTAATATGTACTTTATTAAACTCATATCAATGTCTAGTTTATTGAGTTCAACCATGTGTAGGTCTACCGCACCAATTTCTATTTTGTCGAAGTTTACTAGGCAAATGTTTACTATACCTAGGTTTGCGATACACGTGTTTACTGTATCAAGACTTATTATACGAAGATCTATCGTAC
>SMSQ01020119.1:0-26080 GCA_019453375.1 Ctenoplectra terminalis | reverse complement strand
GTAATGAATGGAAGAATTGGCAGAGGAGGGGAGAGAAAGGTGTACGTGGATGTAGAGCTGGATCGAAGAGGAAGATATTGATTTGTGGAAATTTAGTTAGGGTTAGATGTTAGTAATTTTGCTAATTTGTGCGAAATTGGATGAAATGATTAATTTTGTAAATTTGATTTTAGAAAGAAATTTGGAGCTCTGGGAGTTTGAAGATTGAGAGTATGAAAATGTGGAAATTCGGAGGCTCGAGGGGCTAAGGATTTGAAGATACGAAAATATGGAGATCTAAATAATTGGAAATTAAGAAATTTGGATGTTTGAATATTAGAGAATTTGAATATTTGAGAATTTGAATATTTGAGAATTTGAATATTGGCGAATTTGAATATTGGAGAATTTGAATATTTGAGAATTTGGATATTTGAGAATTTGAATATTTGAGAATTTGAATATTGGAGAATTTGAATATTTGAGAATTTGAATATTTGAGAATTTGAAAATTGGAGAATTTTAATATTGGAGAATTTCAAAATTTGAGAATTTGAATATTTGAAAATTTGGATATTAGAGAATTTGAAAATTTGAGAATTTTAATATTAGAGAATCTGAAAATTTGAGAATTTTAATATTAGAGAATCTGAAAATTTGAGAATTTTAATAATTGAATATTTGAGAATTTGGATATTTAAAGACTTGAAAATTGTGAATTTCCATAAAAAACCGCAAACATTTAATAATATCTGCTTGCAATGACCTCAACACTCGCTTACTTATTCCAAATCAATTTATCTACCGCGAAATAATTACATTGCAAGCATTTCATATATGGGATTCAAGGAAAACAATTAATAGCGAAACACAGGAAGAAATCTATGAATCATGTATAACAGAGTTGTCATCTGAGGATGTGATCTATGGCATTATAGGTGTTATTACGATAATAAAAATTGTCGGTTTTAAACGAGCGCAATGCAAACTGTTACATCACAAAACTGATGTTACATTCAAGGCAATTTCTATGAAACACACAAGTCATTGGAGTTCGATTGTGTCAGAGATAATTGTCAACTTCAAAGCGAAACAATTCGAACGATTTCTTTGCGTTATTAAACTAACATTTCAACGGTGTAATTTTTTATTTATTTCTATACAAAAGCTTTCAATTTCGATCAAATATACAAAAAAAACTAAATTCCTAATCGAATCAGAAAAATTGGCCAAATACCAGGGGTGAAAAGAATATTATAAATTTTCTTTTTTTTTTACACGATGACATTTTTATCGAATACTTAATGACCTTTAAATGACGTACATCCGCCACAGACCAACGTCACAAGAGAAATATAAAAAAAACGTTTCCAATAGCCGAACTACCCAGCAAAGACACTCAAAACCTCTAATATTTTTATAAATAAAATCATATATCTCTAACACAACAAATAAAAAGAAATCAAGCAAAATTTTCCGTAGGTAATTAATATTTTCTTTTATTCACAAATTTCCTCTAAACAATTAACATTTCTTTTCGCCCCAAAATTTTCTCTAAATAATTAACTATAAAAAAAATTTTCCGTAATTAATATTTTCTTTTATTCACAAATTTTCTCTACACAATTAACATTTCTTTTCGCCCCAAAATTTTCTCTAAATAATTAACTATAAAAAAAATTTTCCGTAATTAATATTTTCTTTTATTCACAAATTTTCTCTAAACAATTAACATTTCTTTTCGTCCAAAAATTTTCTCTAAATAATTAATTATTGCTATGATATGACCAAGTTATCCTATCAATCTTTACACATGATTAATATTTTGTTACTTCCACAGAGCAATAAAAATTGAAATACATCCAAACTTAAAAAACTTAAAAAACTCGTCCCGATAAGGACGCGATTTAAAATACCCAAAGGTGTGTAATTATTCGCCATCCTTGAAAACAATTCTCTAATAGGAGTTTGCACAATCCTCGCGAGCTAACCGTGAAGGAAAGTGCGTGCAGCAATACCGAAGAGTGCCATTATCGCACGTGTATCGTTGCAACGCGGAGGGCCTCGCCAATGGCCGAATATTTCGCAATCACCAAGGTTGCGCACGACCGCTGCATACCAGGTCGCTTTATCGAACCATGGAATTCGCAATCGACCGGCAAAATGTCTCGAATGAAAAGACACCTGTGCACGCGACGGTTCCTATATGCATAAGTGGCTGAGAATCGTGGCGGTGTAAAGTGTACCGCGACACTGAGCTAAGATTGTACGAATGTAAAATCATAGTGTACCTCAATTACTATACGAGCCGTTCGGTGCACAAATCGACTAACTCCACTTTTTGAAAAATCTTAAATTCAAGTGTCAAAGCACTTGGCGTAGTCATAACTTTTTATATTTATAATAACTTTCCTGAAAAATGAAGATTAACATTATTAAAGGACAAAATATTTTTGGCCATTGAATAATAAGTAATTTATTTCGATTAACTCCACCGGTCGTATAAAAATTGTAACATTACTGACGATTATTTTTTGGCTATTCTTTCTTATTAACTCGATATACCGTTGGATGAAAGCTATATCTGTATTTATGCATTCTACAATATATATTTATATTATATTTGAATTTATATTATAAAGGGAATTTTAAAAAACAATGTAAATTATTTCATCGCATTTCTCAACTTTCTGTTTTATGGAGTTAATCGATTTGTGCACTGAGCGGCTCATATTTTGCTCTTTCTTCTTTTTTCTCTTTTTTTTTGCTTATATCATTGTAATTTTTAGTCCATTTTTAATTTTATTATACGAGGGTAATTATTGATCTCGTGTGGGCCATGAGATGTTTAATTTTGAGCTGTTTTTTTATAGTATACTGAATATTATAAATTCACGAGTATTTATTATATATTTTATAAATAC
Organism: Ctenoplectra terminalis; assembly: GCA_019453375.1. Lineage (NCBI taxonomy): Eukaryota > Metazoa > Arthropoda > Insecta > Hymenoptera > Apidae > Ctenoplectra > Ctenoplectra terminalis. The sequence continues at coordinate 23,177 of SMSQ01020119.1, read as the reverse complement.
TAATTATTTTTAAAAATGTGGGATATCACTTTTTTCAAATCAAAGTGAAAAACTGTAATCAATCCTAACTTTTTCTCCGATAAGCGGACAAAATTCGGGCTACAGAGAGTTAACGTGTTGAATATTTATTTGTAAAATAAATTCAACAGAGTTTTGACTAAGTATATTTACTAATATCTATTGATGACGTGTTACAAAAATGACTTGGAATGGTGTTCTTAGCTTGAAGGAAAAAATCTAACCGACGAAAAGGCAAAGGAAAAGCCAGACACTCGCTGAGTGCCATAAACCAATACCTGACCCTTGCAAAGAACCGCAACAGTATACGCGACTATTTCTAAAACATTAAAAATATATGTATACTATACTATGTAATAACGAACAGTATACGCGACTATTTCTAAAACATTAAAAATATATGTATACTATACTATATAATAACGAACAGTATACGCGACTATTTCTAAAACGTTAAAAATATATGTATATTATACTATATAATAACGAACAGTGTACCCGACTATTTCTAAAACGTTAAAAATATATGTATACTATAGTATATAATAACGCTTATTTTTAACATAACGTCTCAATATTTAGGTAAAGCTCAGAGCAAGGTTTCTCTAAAATGTTTCATAGTCGGAAAATTTGACGGCAAAACTTTGTATACTTCTTCTATGGTCCCCTGTATGCAAGACACTTTGGTACCATTTTCGACACGAGGTTGATCACGATGGAATGCGAAATCGACGAGTCCAAAGCGATGGCCAAGGCCTTTCCTGGTTCGGATGGGTTCTGCAATAGCCGACCTCGTCGCGAAAACAGGAAAGGAAGGCCGCATTCCATCAAACAATGATAACTGTAAACGCTACTCGGACGAATAAAGCGATACCCCTTGCGGACCATTCAGCCGTTCATGGGAGAGATCTTAGGCGTAAGTTCCCTTCTGTACGTTTCCACGTACTGTGCGCGGTGATTTCATGAATCAGGCACTGCGTTGGCAACGAGATACGTGGCCGGTGCCTTTGTGTCATTTGGAGAAGGTGATTTTTCTGGTGATTTACTTTCGTGAAACGTGGAGAACAATGGACACGCAGCTGTTTGTCTGCTTTCCTCTGTGCTTTAGATCGTGATAATGTCCTTCGGTGTTCTGTTTCAATCGAGAATTACTGAGAATTTTTATAGTGGATTGGTAATATAGGCGAGATAAAGAAAGGTGAATTATTTTGAGGATAAAGCAGGGTGGATCGAGGAGAATCGGATTAACATGAGAATTTAGTCGAGAGATTTTTAAGTTTAAAAAAATTTTTCGTTACGAATGTTCGTACTGAATGGGTATTAACCCTGTGCGCTCGAGAGGTGACTCTCACTCGCCACTTGGATTAATGCAGAAACTCGAATCGCGTATAATTATTTTAACTTTTTGTGTATCTTTATATTATACAAGACTTAATATTGAATCTTGAGCTTGATAATTTTGGTTCGTGCAATATTTTAGAAAGCACTTTTGAGTGCTTAGAAAGCTTTCTAAGCACTCAAAATCCATTCTCTGTTCCTCGGGACAAGTATCGCAAAAATGTGTGTTTCGAATGCAAAGAGTTATGGATTTGTAATAAAAAGTGAACTTTCTAAATTGTGACTTGTATTTTTTCGCTGTCGAAAATGATCCGATTCGCGTCGGTCTGTCCTATATGTTTGATGTTTAAGCTGTGAATAGTTAAATCTGAGAAGTATAGTCATTGAAAACCCTGTAAAGCAGAGGGTTAAAGGTAACTTGTTACCAAGTCTGAACTATTGTGAAAACTTAATGTCTCATTTCTGAATCTTTTACGTTTCTCGTAATTATTAATATTTCTGTTTAAATAAAACATATTTAAAAAAATCAATCTAGAAATAAGAATTGTAAAAATCCTAGAATTAATTAAAAATCCTTAACATACGCTCGAAAGAAAAGAAAATGTGTATCAAAGAAAAAAAGTACCAATTAATCTCGTCCTTTCAACGAGTCTACAAAAACGATCAGTATACGAATCCATCAAAATAAAAAATTTATCAAAGTCTACCAATTTAAAATCAAAACAATGCAATATTACATTTACAAACGACAGCAGTTATCTACCGTAAAAAAAAACAGAATTACAGACCAAACCAAGAACCTCCCAAAAGGTAGATACACAACGGTCCACAAATATTTTACCACTTAGTGAAATTGGATAAAAAAATTGACATCGAAATTGCAATACAAACACCCCAAAGTAAAATAAATACAAATTTATATGTCCGACACAAAGACACGATCTACCCATAAGTGTAACTGAAAAAACTCTGTGGTAAAAATTACGTTCAGATACCTTGTTTCAAACTTATGCATATTCTGTATATTTTAGATAAACCGAAGCCGATCAAACACTCATGGACGGTTGCGTGTACCGGTGTCGTATCAACTAACATTCTCTGTACACTACTATAAATTAAACCTTCTCGTACCATCCACAAGCACAACACATTCCTTAACAGCTGAGCTGTCGATACCACCTAGGCCTCGATAAATCACCAATTAAACGTCCACAACGGTCAACGCCAATTAGCTCGAAAAGAAAGAAACAGGAAGGTCCAGCTGGTACAATTTTCAGGATTTATCTCGGCAATGATTCATGGACAGCTTGGACGGTAAGTCGTGTCGCCTCGACTATTTATTCAGCGCACGATTCATCAACGATCCCACGCGTTTCACCAACGTAGGCGACCGATGGATATTTTCTCGACCGCGCGACACTGGTGGCCGAGGTCCGTGGAAATAATTATCGATCACAGAAAACTCGCATCGAGCGAACGGAACAGAAGCGAATTCGTAGGAGCGATTGGCTCGCGTCGCCATTGTTACGCGATCTCTGTTATTCGTAATCGTGCATAGTTTGAACACCTGCGCGAGCACCCTGGCTCCAATCACGAAAGGTCAACGCGAAACTGGTGTACACCTGTTCTCGATAACCACCAGAGTACGTTTCTCTCGAATCTCAACGAGCGTTGAGAGACGGGAAAATTTTTGTTTTATTTTCGATCGATCCTTTGGATCACGAATGGATCGTTTATGGGTGATCGTTACGATCGAGAGAAGAGTTGCTCGGGTTTCTTGTCATTTTATTGATCATTTAATCCGAGGAACCGAAGTCGAACGAATCATTTAGTAACTTTTGAAGAGGCAAGTCGAGAACGAAAGTTGAAAGTTCTGATATCTCAATGCGCATAATTTTGCTTACCTTTTCTCTAATTTAAAGTGGGTATTTATTCTTTGAATTATTAATATAGTACGCACGTGTAGTATGCTTTAGGCGGAAATATAAATTGTGATTGGAAAATGGAACGCTTTTACTCGAAGTCTGAAACTTGTCGACGTTCGGAATCTTTAAAATCGGTTACAATAAAAATTAATGTTTAGAGGTGAGTTCTAGCGATATGCACAATTTTGTTTACCTTTTCTCTAATTTAAAGCATGTATTTATTCTCTGAATTATTAATTAATTATTATTAATATGTGTTTTCATATAATATGCTTTAGACAGAAGTATAAATTGTGATTGGAAAATGGAACGCTCTTACTCGAAGTCTGAATCTTGTGGACGTTCGGAATCTTTAAAATCGGTTAAAATAAAAATTAATGTTTAGAGGTGAGTTCTAGCGATATGCACAATTTTGCTTACCTTTTCTCTAATTTAAAGCATGTATTTATTCTCTGAATTATTAATACGTGTTTTCATATAATATGTTTTAGACAGAAATATAAATTGTGATTGGAAAATGTAACGCTTTTACTCGAAGTAAGAAACTTGTGGACCTTCGGAATCTTTAAAATCGATAAAAATAAAAATGAATCTTGAGAGTTAAGTTCTACGAAATTTAATAATCAAAAATACAAATCATAGCGTGACAAAAAATTTCTACTATACACAATATCTGCTGACAAACCACTAACATAAATTCTAATTAAAAGCAAAAACAATTTTCCTGATATAATAATCTCCGCTGTACTTCGGTAACAAATTACCGATTCAAGCGTCGAAACTAATTAAACACACAATTTTCACCCAACCCAAACCACCTAAATCTCTTTTCTTCGATTCACCACGGTTAACCAACAGCGAACAATTAAGTTTTTGCCGAAAATAAAAAAGCCACAGGCTGTCAGCGAAGTGTATCGCGAGACGCGAGCGCAAAATGCACCTTTTCGCTCTTTTTTCACCGTTCTCCGGCGAGACTAACGCGAAATTAATGCCAGGTACGTAGGTTCGCCGACCACAAGGAGGTGGGACCCATTGTTTAGACGTTCTCGGTGTTCCATTCACCGGTTTGGGCAATCGTAGTCGCGGGACAAGCTGGAGAACAGCGTCGAGAAACTGGCCACGTTCGCGGAGCCATGACCTCAATCAAAGAATGCGCCGAGATTTGGTCCGCATAACGGGACACGTAAAATTCACTTGAGGGCCAGCTTAGCACCACGTTACTTAGCGTATTTCATCGGTGACTGGCTAAAAAAAAAAAAAAAGTGGCGTGGATTCCTCGAGGCTGTTTCTCTCGAGTTCCGTTAACCCTCTGCGAAGCTATGTTACTTCAAAGTTACGTACCCGAGTACACTAGATTTTCTAAATCTTATCTTTTTTCCTTCTCGCTATGGATTTTTATGTACGCGAGTGTTTTTATGTTTCAACGAGTAAAAATTCGTGTTGAATTTAGGTGAATACTTTTATATTTCAACGAGTAAAAATTCGTGTTGAATTTAGGTGAATACTTTTATATTTCTATGTTTTGAAATTTATATTTTTGTATTTCTACGTTTTGAAATTTACATTTTTATATTTTTATGTTTTAAAATTTACATTTTTATATTTTTACTTTTTAAAATTTATATTTTTGTATTACTACGTTTTGAAATTTATATTTGTATATTTCTATGTTTTGAAATTTATATTTTTATATTTTTACTTTTTAAAATTTATATTTTTGTATTACTACGTTTTGAAATTTATATTTTTATATTTCTACGTTCCAAAATTCATATTTTTATATTTCTGCATTCCAAAATTCATATTTTCATATTTCTACGTTTCAAAATTCATATTTTGATCGTTAGAACATATCGTTTCCTGAGATAAGCCCCACAGTTCCAATATAACCAATAATTCTATGAAACCTAAAAAACTTTAACAGCCCAAAGAGTTGATATTAATATTTATATTCAATATACTGCTAAAAATAGTTAAAAAACGAAACGTTTCATAGTCAACGCGAGTCATCTTACTCGCAAGTCATCTGCTTCAGGATTACTCTAACAGTAAACAGAAAATATAAAGTGTCGCACAAAATGGTTCTCTGAAATCGTTTTGCGAGGAAATAATGTCTCGACGAAAGACACGAAGAATATGTGAGTTCGGAAACAGAAATGTTTTCTCGCGTCCTCGACAAACGGGTGGAACAACGACAGAAGCTCGATGAGGCACCCTGTAATCTCGTTAGTTATGTGTCACTCAATGTCGAGCTTAACACAGGAATGCTAACCTTCGTCTTTTTTTTTTTACCAATAGGATTTCGCATAACAATCAAGCCTCGTTGAGCAGGAAAAGAGCAAAGCATCCAACGAAAGGTAGAAGGGTTAAACTAATTTTTTTTACGCGGATTAGAACTATTTACGAGCACGATACGATGAAACGTGAACGCATAGTTTTAAGTAAAATATACAAGTAAAATATAATTTTTAGTAAAAGAAAAAAGAAAGCAATCTCATGACCGAAAATATAAGAATCCTTAACACCAGATTCACCGAACCCGTCAAATTGACGGATTTCAAATTTCACGCTTTAATGTAGCAACTCAGCGCGAAAATGCACCCTTAAAATAGAACTGGATATAAAAAATGTGCTAAATGGATCTCTGTTAACAAAAATCTATGGATTTTAAATTAAATAAACTGATGTTGCTGGAAAAAAACTTCACTCGACTGTACCCATTAAAACGATTCGATTGGTGCCCGTAAATCTATAGTTAAAAATGATCCATTTTTGAGAAAACTTGTTAACAAATTTTTAAGAGATCGATTCAACCTTAACCCCTTGCCTTACAACGAGTCACACTCGTGGCACAGATTATTGTCCAAACAGTATAAAGGCACACTCTGTTTGCGATAAGCTTTAATTTTATCTTCAACTGCAATTTTTATCTACAAGACTGAAAATAAGCAAATATAAATTGCGTACAATATTTCAGTGTTTTGCATCTGACACGATTTAAAAGTATACCTATTGCTGATGTGTAATGCTACTGAAAAAATAATAAGGCAAGGGGTTAAATTTTCTAAAGAAAGTTCAATATTTAATTAAAGTAGACATATTTGTAGCAAAGAAATCAAAATGATAGGTATTTCGAAAAATACCTATAATAAGGGTAATAATTCTTTATGCATATTTTTTACAAAAAAATTGCGGAAAATCCTCAAAAATTCATTACTGTAAATTTCTAAAATTTCTATAAGAAATTATAAACAAGTCGTTTCGACTTGTTCGGTGGTTCTAGTGTTAAAATCGACTTAAATCCTGCAATCCTTGAAAATTGACGGGAAGAAAAAATTAACTATGGCTTTGCGTGATTTAAAAGTAACAAATTAATGTATCTGTATTTTAAAAAATTAATTTTATTTAGTCATCACTGTACTATTAAATTTTATATTTAATAAAAATATAAAATTATTACTTTAAGAATTTTCGAATCAAAGCGAAAAACTGTAATCAATCTTTTATTTTTCCTCCGATGAGTAGACAAAATTCGGGTTATAGAGGGTTAATAAAAAATTGCTATTTTTAAGCGTGAGAAACTTCGGAGAGAACGCATCCATCTTCCGTACAAATATTTAACGAAACTCAAAAAGACTGGACGTAACCTCGTATTCCTGAAAAATTCTACTCTTTCGTATTTTAAAGAAATTAGAGAAATTTCCTATTTGAGAAATCACAAATATACTCTCCAAAAAAAACAGTATACCAGTGTACGAAACTAAAATCCGATCCGAGGTATTCAGAAGTGAAGTCGAAACGCACACCGTCCGCCATTTTAATTACTAATCCTTTGAAATTACCTGGATCGAATCAAAGAATGCAATTAAAGATACAGACACGATGTTCATCGATGACAAATGACTGATCAGATTATTCGCCTATTAGAACTGTGAATAACGATAGTGACTAATGGAAGGGATTAAAATTGGCAGATAACGAACGCACGGTCAAATTGGCGTTCGTTGCAAAATGGTGGCCAAGGGTTGACCAACCGTGTGAGTCAGTCAAAAATTGGAACAACGAGTTATCCCTGTGGCTGTGGACCTTTCGCAACATCCGGGAACGTTACAGCTGATAATTTATCCATGACGTCAGTTCTCGAAAGCGTTCTACGCTCCGAGTCACCTCGAGGAAGTTCCGAGGAAAGGTTGGGAAAGGTTCGTTCCGTTTCGCGTCGACTATAATTTCTTTAATTTTTTGAAATTACAAGCGTAGGTACGAATAACGATTACCGGCGTGGATTGTAAAATGTACGACTACAACGGTGAAACTTAATTTACGTATCTGTATAAACGCTCTTTGGAAACGTTCGCCGCGGACATCTTGGATATGCGTCGGCCATTACGACTTGGATGCGGACAGGCGACTTGGATACGGAATTAAAGATTGCGAAATTTTCGGACAGAGTGTTATAATAATTTGATTACTATAATTTTATAATTTGATTATTATTGAGGTTTGTAGGAGATAAATATTTTGTACCAAAGTTATCTGTGATGTGATTATTCTTAGGAATTTATCGATGGATGATTTTTTATAGATAAATTGCTATCTTTCTTCCGTTTCGAAAGGAGAAAAATACTCGTTTATGTATAGGATGATTTAATAAAATGGTACTGTGGTAAGTGGATAAAGTAAAATTTAGAAAATGTAGAATAATGGAATAGGTTTGGGTTAGGTGTATCATGGTACGCTAATAAAATATAATAATACATAAGAAAATTAAATTATATTAAAGAGAATGTAGATCCAAGAACTAGATTTGGGTTAGGTGAAGGTATAATAGTATACTGATAAAATAGAGTTAATACAATGAAAAGCAGTTAAAATAAAGTTATCTGAGATATGATTATTTTTAGGAATTTATTGATGGATGATTTTTTATAGATAAATTGCTATCTTTCTTCCGTTTCGAAAGGAGAAAAATACTCGTTTATTTATAGAATGACTTAATAAAATGGTACAGTGGTAAGTGGATAAATTTAAAATTTAGACAATGTGGAATAATGGAATAGGTTTGTGTTAGGTGTATCATGGTACGCTAATAAAAAATAAAATTCATAAGGAAATTAAATTATATTAAAAAGAATGTAGATCCAAGAACTAGATTTGGGTTAGGTGTTGATACAATAGTGTACTAATAAAATAGAATTAGTACAATGATACACAATTAAAATAAAATTTAGAAAATATGAACATAAGGTTTGTATTAAGCGTCGGTATAATGGTACACTAATAAAATATTATAGTACAGTAATAAACAAATAAAATAAAATTTGGAAAATATAGAATAATGGAATAGATTTGTATTAGGTGTCTGCATCATGGTACACCAATAAAATATAACAGTACAGTTATAAGAAAATTAAATTAAATCTAAAAAATGTAGACCCAAGGAATAGATTTGGGTTAGGTGTTGGTATAAATATAACAGTACAGTGATAAACGAGTAAAATAAAATTTAGAAAGTATAAGAATATAGGTATGTAACTTCAAAGTCATAAGACTTAATGTTAATAAGAAATATGTGAATTTTTCAGATACGTGAATAAATTGTTGGCAAAGACGGTACCAGTATTCAGCTCCTTCGACTTCGTCAGAGGAAAGAGGAAAAAGTTCGAATCTCCGACGAAAACGATGGAAATAGGTTTAACCTTAGATCTATCGATAAGCATTTGCATCACAGAAGCGATCATTATGATGAATTATACCGGCAGGCGTTAGAAAAACAAGCGTTACATCATACAAGGAAGGCTCTCGGTTATTTTTGCGCGGCGAACGCAGTGTCTGTTTTCATATGGTGACGTGGAGTAACTTATTCTATTATACACTGGTATTCAGTATTAACCCTTTAACTACGAACAACGAACGCGAACTACCGACCGAAACTTTTAAATCACTTTTCGGGTTATGATCACACGAAATCCTTCGCTAATTATTTTAACCTTGCTATCCTGCTCGAGTCTACACAGCCGGAAATGAAGTTTACTTTCGTAGAAATACTAAACTTCTAAATATTTCTTTATCGAATTTTGTGTATTTAATTGTTACATTTATTTTTTTTAATACTGTATATTTTGTGAGTCTGGCATACTTGAAAATTTTAAACAATTTTAACAGTAATGGATACCTATTTATATGATCGGTATTCGTAAAAATACACAATGCGAAGGAAACGAACTTTGATTAATATTTATTTTGTTTACTTATTTGTTTAGTAACATTAATTTTTTAAATATTGTATATTTTGTGCGTCTGAAATACATTTTAAAAAACAATTTTAATACTAATAGATACTTATTTACATGATCGGTATTCGTAAAAATACACAATGCGAAGGAAACGAACTCTGATTAATATTTTTAACAAAAAATCAGAAAGGGTTATGAAAAATGCATCGTTATAAATTTATAGGATTTTTACAAGAAAGTACGAAGCATTCGTTTCAACAGCTTTGATAGTTCTTGTGTTAAACAAACAGGAATGTGAAATGCAAATGAGGACAGCAGAGTTAAATCGAATCATTTAAACTTATTCTGTGTTTCTAATATTAATACACAAAATATGTGTTAAAAATAAATAAAGGAGAATCTTTGGCTTTTTTCTATCATCTTTTAGATGACTTAGAAGTTTGTCGAAGCCTACCAGAGAGAATTGAATCGGAACGAGTTAATTCGATTGTAATCCTCGTGAATCGAAAACGAAAGTCGAAAACGACCTTTGTTATGGCCATCGCAAAAAAAAATTACGAGCCGGTGATTCAGTTCATCCTTCGGCACGCGCGCACCTTGCCACCAATGACAGCTCCTTTTCCACGAGATAACTCATGCTCCGTTTTGGTGCTGTACAACCACTTTGCGATGCATTCCAATCACCATTTTATGCTAACGCGCGGTGATACAACGCGATAAAAATATACCTATATAATTTGGCGAATAATTTCATTACAATCGTAATTTAATTCTACCTTTTTCATCCGAAAACGTGTCGTAATTATGATTAACGATTCCGTGTGTCATTTTTTTTTAATAATTCGAAATAAATTTTTTAATAAATTTTTAAATAATATTAAAATAATTCGAAAAAAGCTGTGTAACATTTTATTCAATACTTTGATAATTATTTTATACAAGAAAAATATATCGTAATTTATGATCATATATTTATCTTTCCATATAATTACAAACAAATTCGAAATGGATGAAAGAAATAGTATTATCAAATTATCTTCGATACCTTAACAATAATATAAAAAAAAAAGTAATCAGAGCCATTCTCGTTTAGCGCTGATATTAAAACACAAAAAGAATCAATTATCGAACCAAGGATATTCATACGTCGAACATCCTTTGTCTTGAGCTTTATCTGTTCGAGATAAGACAGACAATAGGACACGTAAGCTCTCATATTTAACTTATAAAAAGGCATACGAATGCATCATACGTCTTTCAATTTCCTTTTTTCTTTTTTCTTTTTCTTTTGCAACCAGAAGAACGTAGTACTATAATTATTAATTTAAACTGGTTTCCGAATTTTGCAACTACAGTTTCTCACTTTGACTGGCAAATTTTCTAACTAACAATTGTTACAAATCAATCTTGAAATCACCATAGTAATATAGTAATCAAATTAAATTTTACAGTGATAACTAAATAAAACAAACTTTCAAAATATACATACATTAATTCCTAACTTTTAGGTCACACCGCATACAGGATTAATTCTCCCAATTTCCCATAAGGGTTAAACCGCTACTTCCACTGTCAAACCCAATCAAACATCAACACGTACAAAACTGCTCGCAAATGGACACAAAAAAAAAAAGAAAAAAAAGAAAAAAGAAAATGTATCATAGCCACCAACAAAGAACGGTTCTAAAGGTACGTCTCAACGATAAAAGAAAAACATCGGCCTACGACGCTCAACGATCGCAAAACCGTTATCTCGCTCAACCTTAGAAATAAATGCGCTCGGCCACGGCCTAAGAGCTGCGTCGTTTCCTATCATAAAACCCGTATACCAGCTGGCAACCACGAGCCACGGTTTCCTACGAAACACCCGTAGTACTACGTCCATCGCAACAGCCTCGAGCGTTACGCAAGTGACGTCGAACAAGTGCAATCAGTTCCAGTAAAACGAGCTGTACCTTGGATGCCGCTCGAATCATCCGAAGCTTATCTAAAGAGGGCACGGAATCTCCGCTCATCTGACCGGTATCTTTCTCGCCGGCACGCGTACACCGCGATTTCTTTGTTCCGCTGGTGATCTGTTCCCGATCCTCGTCATCGACCGTGTTGGCCGGCTGCCGATGCTAATGGCGCAACCGCGTAATCGCGTTTCCACGTGCAGACTGCACCTGAACGTGAGTAACTAACGTCTGCTGTGAAACTCGGCGCGAAGGAATCTATTGGGTTGTCCGATAAGTTCGTACCGTTTCTCGTTTCGCTGCCATTTTTTTCTAAACGCGAAGAAATTGAGCACTCGTTCGCTATTTTACGAACTGTGCGCACGGATTATTTTCGATTAGTTTATTTAGATTAATTTCGTGATCGTTCAAGTTGTTCGCGTTCGTTTTCAACCCCGTTTCAACCCCCAGGCCCGATGCAGACGAGCGACTTTCGTTCGCGACGATGCGTTTTTCTTTGTTTTTCAAATGTGTCAGTTATAGTTCAATAATATAATACGCGACGATGCGCGCGGCAATGCGGCTTGCACTTAACCCATTTGCATCATCGGTCTACGTCGGCCGCCGTGCTTAAAAATCAGAACCGAACAATGGACGACTGACCCGTATCGCCGCGCGCTTTTGGACATATGGGTGTGAAACCGACGTTGAACAAATTTATGGATTTAAATCACATATTCATTTTCTGTCATTTTCCGTCTGAAGAATATTTAGCAACTGGTGATAAGAAACAGAAATGACGAATAAGAAACTTATAAACAAGTAAGAAACAGTCGCGTGTTCGCGGAATATTCCGCGCTTGGTGATAGTAGACAGTCGTGGCCCGCTGAATATTCCGCGCTTGGATGCAAATGGGTTAACAGGGCAGAAAACGCACGCGTTTCCCCATAAAAATAAAAAACGGGGGTTGGGCCACGTGTCCCATTTAGGGTTCGGTGTTGCTGGTTCACGCAACGGCGATGCTGCGCCTGTGTCGTTTAAAATCAAAAACAAGGGAAATATATGATCGCGGCGAGATCGAGGAGAGAGTCGCTCGTCTGTACTGGGACTCGTGTAGACCCGGTTTATTTGGGTAATCATTTGTATATCTCCATTAACCCTTTCGCAACCAAGAGCGTGTATGTACGCCTTTAAAAATGGAGCAATCATCTGATAAAAGCGCGCACAGACGTCTTCTGTACCGTAGAATTAGTTATATTATCATTTACATATGATCTGGCATTATTCATAAAACAATATACTTCAATTTTTATTATCAATATTTTATATTTTTTATATCAATATTGTATCAACAGAAACTGTATCGATTAGTGTACCAAGAGCTCTTTCAATTCTGGGAGCACCGTAGTCAAAGGATTAATAATTTGTTATGCCCCGGATCCCTATTACTTGGAAACTTTGGCTTCGATTAACGATTTCTGAAATGAAAATTTATGCAAGTAGTTGGATATATCGGTTGTTCAATAATGGTGAATATTTTGGTTGTTAACTTGTGTTAATTTCTGTTAACTTCTTTTGTTCCTGGTTCTCTAAAATCTCTTTTTCTTAGCTGCTTTCTCTTCTTTTTTATTTTATAGATTTTGTTTTTTCTGTCATTGATAAATAAATTAAAGTCCGAGATTTTGTATCAGAAATCAAGCTATCAGTTTGTTTACTAAACGCAAGACTCAAACTTATTTAACGTAACAAAATGTTTGCAGTCGGTGATTCAAAACACGCTCCGTCCTTCTTGCACGCTTACTTTCAACTGGGAAAACACGTTTAGCACCGTGTTTACTCTTCGTCTATCTAAAAATTTGGTCAACAGAACGGATCTAGGCAAAGTTCGGTTCACTGTCCTGCTTTTATCTGTGTCTTTGAGTTCAAAGTCGAGGGAGCGACCCGAAAATCTACAGAGGACTAAATTTACGAGAAGAGAGATTTGTTTTGGAGAAAATCAAGTTTGAGAATTTATTACGTATATATGTGTACATTTAATTGGCTCCATTTGACTATCTTTTAAATAGAAATTTAACTTTCTCACTTTTCAATAAAAAAATATATCTTTTAAATAGAAATATAATTTTTTTAATTGTAAATAAACTAATTCATCGTTCCATTATACTATTTTTTAGTATCGCGTCCATTTGATACCAAGGGACAAATCAAATTTGGAAAACGAGAAACGGATGAGGGTTAATCATTGATGAGAGTCTTACAAATTCCTCGATGCTCTAAATCAATTATATCAAGAGCAACAAACGACGTACTTACTCGAACGCGGTAAAAAAAGGAACGAAAGAAGAAACAGAGAAGAGCATCGCGATGATGCAAAGTTCACGTTGATAATTGCTGTTTGTACGGAGATCAAGGAAATGCTAGATAATTATATCGGCCTGTTGTACTGCTGTGTGCTCGCATGAAAACAAACGGATGGCCACGAATACACGCCGTGAAAATAATCCATGTGCACAATTTGTGCAAGTAAAATAGCGAAGACATAAACTAATCCTTTAAGTGACAAAACCTGCACCGTAGAATCAAAAATCATTTATAATTCTTTTTTTTTCATTTATATATATTATTTTTATAGATGATCCTATTTTTATGTGATTCAAAATAAGCACAAAAACAAAACAAAAAAATCCACATAGATCCGCGTTATTTAAAAATTTGCCTGGTTTATTTTAATTTTTTAATTTTTTAATTTTTTAATTGCGGAAAATATTATATTTTTAAACTCACAAGTCACAATAAGCAAGCAATAATAAAGAAGTATTTTCTCTTTCAGAAACTCATTTACAAAAAAATTGTACAATATTAAAAATTTGCAAGATTGTATAATCTCTCCGTAGATAAATTTCTGAAGAAGAAAACAGGAGAAAAAAAAATGTCGCAAATTTAAAACACTCTATAAAACTAGAACAAAAAATTATAACAACAGACAGACAAGTACCAGTAATATTAAATTAGTTGCCATAAAAAGAACTTAAAATAAACAATATATTACATATTTGTAACACGAGAGGGCGTGCATGTGAGTGGAAAGAAAGTGATATATTGCGAGACTTTTTAATACATTAATTAGAGTAGGATTGAAAGAATAGGTAGATAGTAAGTAATTTAGGAAACATATTTGTAACACCATGGAACCAAGGATTAACACCCCTATTACCATCTCCACATTCTTTTCCATCCAACGAAACTCTACTTTCACTAAAAAAAAACTCCTAATTTAAAAAAAAAAGAATAATCGGTAAAGAATTAAAATAATATATTAATAATATATTAATATATTAATTTAGGAAACATATTTGTAACACCATGGAACCAAGGATTAACACCCCTATTACCATCTCCAAATTCTTTTCCATCCAACCAAACTGTAGTTTCACTAAAAAAAATCTCCTAATTTAAAAAAAAAACCTCAGTAAAGAATTAAAATAAGAAAATTCATCTGTTAACAGTTTTTTTACATTTTTCTCAAAACCAGGAAATCTTTTAATAAAACTCAGGTCGAACACGACCCAAAGCCACTCTAAAGGTAACAACCCTAATTTTACAACCACCCTACGTTCCTTCCAGCAACTTTACACCGTATGTCAGACTTCACCTTCATAATTAGCCCAACTTTTGGCCAACCTTTACGCGGTTGCTCATTGACGAGTGCAAAGTAAGCGTTCGTGTTCCGACACCACGAAAATTCAGGACTATGCCGCTGGTCAAATTTAGTCTTGCCGAAATCTTAGTCAGCGGCTCGGTCTACGACTTCTCGTGCGACAATTTTACGACCACCTCTCTTTCTCTCTTTGGCCCCGGTCGAATAGTGCCACGGTAGCTTTCGTCGATCAAGCATAAACGTTACATGGGAGTATGGTTTATTCATGAAAGGATATTCACCCTGTGTTTGATGGACACGAAGAGCGAGACGGTTACACGGTGATAATATGTTTTCATTGGATCATAAAAATCGATCATCGCTACTTGTTAACTTTTTTCCGCTGTAGTATGAAAAAGTTGAACCATTATCAATTTTTTTTTTTTTATACTTATCGCGAAAATATGGGAATTCTCGTGAAAATGATCATTTTTGCATTGCGCTACGAAAAATAGGAATTATATATATTTCGTTTGATAGTTATGGCGGAGAATGGGGATTCTTATGGGAATTCTTACGAAAATGGTAATTTTATGTACTATGATGAGAAAAAGAGGAATTATGTATGTAATATTTATGGCGAAAAATGGGAATTGTTTGGAAAATTATAATTTTTGTAGTGTAGTACGAAAAAGAGGAATTATTATGGTTTTTTTTTATATTTATCGCGAAAAATAGGGATTCTTATGAAAATTCTAATTTTATGTACTGTAGTGCAAAAAAGAGGAATTATGTACGTAGTACTTAGGGCGAAAAATGGGAATTGTTATGAAAATTGTAATTTTTGTACTGTAGTACGAAAAAGAGGAATTATTATGGTTTTTTTTATATTTATCGTGAAAAATAGGGATTCTTTTTTTAATATTTATCGTGAAAAATTGGAATTATTATAAAAATGGTCATTTTTGCATTGTGATATGAAAAATAGGAATTATATATATTTTTCTAATATTTATGGCAAAGAATGAGAATTCTTATAAGAATTCTTATGAAAATGGTAATTTTTGTACTGTAGTACGAAAAAGAGAAATTATATATATATATTTTTTAATCCTCATGGCAAATATCGAAACTCTTACGAAAATGGTAATTCACGCATCGTGTTCTGAAGTTAATGTTGAAAATTACTGGACACCATGTCGAGCCATGTTAGAGCAACAGTGTAAAGAGTGTTAATACCAAATGCACTGCTGAGACGTTTCATAAATAATAATGACAACACGTCTTCGGAAACAAGTTTGCATTGAACGTGAAACATATCTTAAGTCACAACTGTACGAACTTTGTTTTGCACGTGAAGACAAATTTAAGACACAAACAGAACCGAGGAAAGTTACCGAATTTGTACCGAAGTTATACCGTAATAAAATCTCATTAATAAGTGTTTCAATATTTATCAAGAAAGTGATCATTCTATTAAAAGAGTAGGAAATATAATTATGAAACATTTTAATTAAATTGTTGCCTATTTTATTACACTAATATTCTTTTTTTCCAACCCAGAAAAAAATTTCAATTTGATAGAGCTGTTTTAAAACACGAAATATAAAGCACCAGAAATTCCGCTATTCGCCAGCCATGTTTTAAGACACATTTACCCCAGAAAAAAAAAAGAAAAAAGAAAAAAAAAAAAAAAAAAATAGTTCAAAGCTCCGTCTAAAAATTACCATACATAATTGTCCCGTTGTTTTACCAAAACTTAAACAGCTGGCAGTCGCAGAGCACAGAAACATTAATCGAATTCTCCAGCTATCCATATATTTTACCGCTATTATATTTTCTTACTCGTAAAATTAAAAAAAAACAATCTCACCGAACGACCGGATTTCAAGCAAGTATAAACTTGATTTCGAATGAAATGAGTAAAATGCGATAAAATACTGTGATTAATTTTTTGCCTACTTTTATACGATCAACCCACAATAAACCAGCAACACATATATATATTTTTTTTTCTTTCTTTAGCTGAACAAATAATTTCGGTTAAACATAGCCGGTCCAGAAGCCGAACTTCAACAGCGTCTCGGAAAAATGAAAATCAACTACTCCCCGCTTACGATCCAAATAACAACGATCTATAGTTAGACTATCGGAGTCGCGGCGATACAGCCGGTCGCCGATACAGAAAGGACAGTTAATAATCAATTTCGAAAAAGCACTCGACAGTATCGCGGCCGGCCACGTCACGTTCATTTCCATACGTAAACACCGATTCATCGATACAGCCTCTTTATCGGCGGCAAACCGGCGATCGATGGAAACGACTTGTCAAGCGTCATTCCTGTTTACCAGACGTCCAGACGGCCAACGAGATTTCTATCGAATTAATTGATAACGCGCCGGTTTCTCCGATCGACGCATCGCGAATACAGAGAAACAAGCTCTCGGGGCTCGCATCCTTTCGAGATGCGGACGCGATAAGGAAAAGGTATGCCTCTGTTTTAGCAAACGCGAGGAGTACGTGTCTGTACGAACGAAACGAGCAAAAGTTCCAACAAAAAGCTGTTCGCGAGAAAAATGGCGGAACAACGAGAGATAAGTGCAAATTTTATCGCAACCGAGCACGATAGCTCCTTTCTACCGGATGCGTTCCTCGAGATCGACACGATACCGGCGAATAAAATGATAAAAGTCAGAGCTGTCCAAGCATACTTGAAATATTTAAGTATGTTAAGCTCAGGCGGGGTAAAACTCCTGTCTTCCTTTCTTTTTTCTTTTTTCTTTCTTTTTAATCTAAAGGAAGCACTCGATCATTTAAGTTCCGGGTTCTTAGCTCCGAGTCGCGACCCCTGACAGGGTCGCGAACTGTTTTCCGAGGGTTGTGGTTATTTTCGGTCGCTATTTTTATGGGAAATTTTACGGCGAAAGTTTCGGAGTTTGAACTTTGAAAGTTTTGAATGCGTCGAAATTTTGTATTACGCAGTGGTTGTAACATTGATTTTTGGTGAACGAAAGGAAGTGACTTACCATCGTGGGGACGATCGAGAGATATTAAATACTCGCTGAGAAGATGTGTGTTAAATCTTTGTATAATTGATAATAAAATTGTTTCGAGTGGGTTTGAGAGGGTTTGGAATAGATTCATGGAATCTGTGTGGATCGTGTATACAGAATCGAACCAGGCACATGGCGAACCTCGCAGAAGCACGTAAAAAATACGATCGAGTACTTAGTCGACAGTGATCTTTTTAATAAAATTTGAACGAGCTTTTAGAGGTTCTCTTGTCGCTAATGGCGTTGATGTCGGTACGATGTTAAACTCCCATATAAAGAAAGATAAAATAAAATTGTTCGTATATATTCTGTTCGCTGTTGAAAAATTTTTAATACTTTTTTACTTAATAAACTATGATTCGGTTGATAAATAGAAGAGATGATGAAAGGAATTTTGAGTTTTTCAAGTGTTGTTAAAAAAAGAAAAATTATTCGGATATATTTTGCTCGTTCTTGACAAATTTTGAATACTTACTGAATTATAATTCAGTTGATAAATAGAAAAGATTAATAGGAATAAATAGAAGATTAAAAACATAATAATTAATATAATAATTAATAAAATAGAAGATTAAAAGTAAAAGGAATTTTGGACTTTTCAAGCGTTGTTTAAAAATATGAGAAAAGAAATTGATACTTGAGTCTAAGTACTTTAAATTATTGGACTCATTTTAACCGGATAAGAGTTAAACTGAATTCAACGTGACTCTTTTTGTTTCAAACTTCTCGAATATCTTTAATAAACGATCTCTTTCTTTTTTTGTTCCGCAGAAGAAAAGATGGATGTTGAAAAATTCCATTATATACAAAAATCCACGAATATCAGTTGACCGGTTGATAAGGCATTGCGAAAAAAAAAAAAAAAAAAAAGGGAAGAAAGAAACAGTCGCATTCGAACTGATTACTCGTCTCGTAGATAAGATCTGTACAAAAGGCGGCCTTGGAGGATGGATTTGATCGAAAGGAACGAAAACAATGATCTATGAAACTGTATCGAGATTATCTTGACCGAGTAGACCCGAGGAAAACACGATTTCTGAAACCTTTTTCGTGAGAATTCTATTGAAACGCGTTTATTTCTAATGATACAAATTTTTAAGTATTTATTAACCCTCTTACTTTTTTTAAATAAAAATTCAACATTTCCCTATTTTTAGATACTGTAAAATATTTGATATTTTCCCAAGTATACTCTAATTTGATGTATTTATTAAAAACATATGACTAAAAAACAACTTGTCATTTTTTCTAACATTAAGATATTAACTCTATGTAATTTTCTTCACAGATTAAGTTTTAAGTTCAATCTTCTACTTTGATCAATTAAAATTCCTTTTTATTTCAAAACAAAGCACATTATCCAAAAAAATAAGAAATCGTAAATATCTATAATTCTTTTCTCCAAAGTAACACTAACTTTTAACAATAGTCCTACGAAACTTAAAAAAAGCTGAGAAGTGCAAAGGACTGTATCACATCGTTTGCGTAACTGTTTCCGAGGACCACATAAGAATTAAAAAATAATATAAATCATTTGCGTAACTACTTCTGAGAACCATATAAAAATAAAAAAATAACATACATCGTTTGCGTAACTATTTCTGAAGACCACATAAAAATAAAAAAATAATATACATCGTTTGCGCAACTATTTCTGAGAACCGTGTAAGAATTAAAAAATAAATAAACAAATTTTTAAGAAACGTACGTTACGAGAACAATTAACACAATATCTAAAAATAAAACTCGTTGTTTTCCCTCCAAAAATACTACAGACTGAAGATAATGTAATACAACAAAAAGTACCGCAGAACATACAACAAAATAAAAATTCCACCGAATAAAGTACAAAATTGAAATGTTATTTATAACGAACGATGATGAAAATGGGAGATCTCCCGCGAACGGTCAACGATTCGTTAATCATGTTGATCATCGTATCGATGATAAAAGAAAAACAAAATGGACGATAAAGATCGCGTCCGATCGATTGTTCGCGACTCGATTCCCAGTTTCTCGTTCGTTTCACCGAGCAATGTCGTCGCATTGAACGCGAACGATAGTCGAAGATTCTTCGTAAGGGAATTATCTCGCCAAGATAAAGCATACCACGAGAGTTTCGCGAAACGCAAACGGTAGTTGGGGAAACGTCGATGAATACTAATGGTGGAAGAGGCAAGGGGCTTGGTATGCCACGTAAAATGCAATTCGTGTAACCGCGAGTCTCGCCAGTTTGCACTTTTCCTGTGAAATTAAACAGAGACACCACCAGATGTATACTTTCACCAACATTTTAGTTTGGCGTTCTTTTACGACGATTTCAGATCGAAGACACGTTCGCGAGAACTCGATGAATCATACGTTCGTTATAAGGACCTTAATTGCGCTTCTTTGAAGCAAATCTGTGAATTTAACATTGGACTTCGTCTTTTCGGAGAATTAATTCCTGGATAAACTGAGATTCTCGTGTATCTCATTTAATTTTGCGATTACTTTCACGACCATTTGCACTAAATATTCAATACTTTTTTTCCGAGAACGAGAACCGACGATAGAGACCGCTGAAGAGTAATTATTTTAATAAATTAATTTCGAATGTTAGTTTACTAAATCATTGTGTAACAATTTTTTTTTACCGTCGTTACGTACAGAACAGTAAAATATTATGAAAAAATGTATTTAATTTTCAGTCTTAGAAACCGAAACTAAAATTAGAATTAAAATTAAGTGGAGCAACGGGTTATTTTAAAATTCTCCAAAATCAAATTACCGCTAATTATTCTTACTTTCGAATCACTCACGATTATCCACAGGTGTGAAACGAATTATCGAACCAGTATCTAGGCTCAACTTGGAGAAACAAACACCGAAGCAAAAATGTTTCTCGATAACGAGTTATTCCAAGTAAAAATTCGTTTAAGAGATTGTGAATCTCTTCAAATTTTTATCTCGTACCAGCTTCAACAAAATAATTGGTAATATTGACCAAATAAACAGACTCTGTTTGAGGTTCGAATAAAAAATCGCATCGGTGAAATGGTTCGGTTTCAATGAAATCTTATTGGATAATTTTAGAGGAAAAGCAGGCGTTAATGCACATCAGTTACGGGGATATTTAATGATCGGCGGTGAAATTTGTTTCGTAACACTAGGAGAATCTTAATCTACTCGTTATATAAATGAAACTGTTACTTGGATTATACCACAGCTCGTTACTTAACGATTCCTAAGCTAAGTCGTATAATTCATTAATTTTTGCTTCGAGTATGCATATAAAGAAACGTTAGCTGTTATTACGATTTCCTATCCGTGTTTCGTACTTTCGAGAAACTACAAAAAGCCACGTTTTCTTCCTTCAGTTCGTCTCGTACAACTGTTTTACTTAATTCTTGACGCTATTTTTCGAATCGTTGCAATATTTCGCTCTCCTTCGTCAATGAATTCCGAACTAACCAAATAGATAACACCTAATTCAACAAAGTTACAGTAATAAGCTTCTGCTAAAAATTCTGCAAACATAGAATCGAATAATCTCATAGAAGTTGTTTGTGAGAAAAATTACAAAAAGATAGGAAGCACCTAATCCAATAAAGTCGCTGCAAAAAGGTTTCTCAAGAAGGCCTAAAGATTAAATAAACACTTCAAAAAAAAGAAAAAGAAAAAAAGAGATCTGTCGTAGAAAGACCTTGCTTCCCAGAGAAGATGAAAAGGAAACGTGTAAGAGACCCGAACGAACGAAATTACTCCGAAAGGTTTCTCAAGAAGTTCTCCAAAAACAAAGTCTTCGCTTAAACAAAGAAACCTTGTCGTTTCCAATAAAAAGAATTGAAAAAAAAAAAAATATATAGAAGACCCGGTGCAACATAATTGCGTCAAAAAGATTCTCCAAGAGGGTATCCAAAAATGAAATCTCCACTTATACAGAGAAACCTGCACCGGAACAATCTGCTTATTTACAAGAGAAAATTGAAAAAAAATATAGAGGACCCAGTGTAACGTGGGTACTTCGAAAAGATTCCTCGAGACGTTCTGTAAAAACAAAATCTTCGCTGGAAA
This sequence comes from Ctenoplectra terminalis, assembly GCA_019453375.1. Taxonomy (NCBI): domain Eukaryota; kingdom Metazoa; phylum Arthropoda; class Insecta; order Hymenoptera; family Apidae; genus Ctenoplectra; species Ctenoplectra terminalis. Next base: position 982 of record SMSQ01020119.1, on the reverse strand, counting down.
ACAGAAACTTACGAAAAAAAAACTTAAAAAAAAAAAAAATCTTGTCATTTCCGAAACAAACTTTAAAAAATACAGAAGAACAGATAGAACGTAGTTCGTCCAAAAGATTCCCTAAGGTCTCCAAAAGTAAAATTCTTGCACAGAGAGACCTGTTGCGGAAAAACCTCTTTATTCCCAACAACCAAAACAGAAACGAAAAAAAAAACAATTTTTCTAAATATAAAAGAACCCAATCCAACAAAGATACTCCGAAAGGTTTCTCAAGAATGACACCAAAACAGGAGTTCCCATCGAAACAAAGAAAATCACAGCTGAGAGGTTTCGTTATCGGTAAGAGGAAAAAAAAAAAATTTTTCCTCGGCCTCCACGACGATATCGTGGCCAGGTCGTTCAGCACGAGTGACGACAATCGTGACAAGCAAGACAGCCAGCATCCACAACAGCAGCGGCAGGAATCGTTCAGCTGCTGGCCGGCCTGATTGTTCCTCCCGGTAGAACCGGCAATCGGTGTCACTGTGTCGAGCTGCTACCGGTGACGTCACTGCTCAACACCGTCAACAGCTCCCCTCTACGTTCTCGTAACGCTATCCACGCCACTTACTTACGACACTGAATAAGGAACGAACGCGAGCGATTAGCAGCTGGCAGATAATGTTGCAGCGTGTGCGCGAAAACCGGCTCTTTCTCGGCCGGACAACGAGCCACGCGTTTCGTTGTCCCTAGGCGAAGTTCAACGATGAAAAAAAAAGGAACGGATCGACGTAAACGAGATCTAAGAATGAGTCACTTGGCTAACAGGGCAGTTGCGATTAGTTGATTGGTAATTTGGTGAACCGTGTTCCGTGAAGGAAGGTTCGTGACTAAGAATGTGGTATTCTGGGGAATTATTGTGGATTGGTTTTGGGGATAGAGTAATTCTGAAGGATTGAAGGTTCGTGATTAAAAATTTAGTATTCCAGGGGATTTTTATAGACTGATTTCG
>SMSQ01020118.1:2216-16730 GCA_019453375.1 Ctenoplectra terminalis | reverse complement strand
CCTTGTATCTTATATTTTTTTTCAAACAGTTATTATTTTGAATTCTTCGGTTGAAATAGGTATAATTTAATGATTTAATCGTAGGTAGTTCTAGCGTTGATACGTATCGTTTTAATTCCGCGGATAGAGACAAGTACAGTTTAATAATCGATTTTAACACATAATCGATATTAACGCTAGAACTACCGACGATTAAAATATGTTTCTTAGCAACGAAGAAATAAAACATGTGTATGAAGAAATACGTAATACAAAGAAGACTAATATACATATGTTTAACAGAAATCCCCTAAAAATTCTTAAAAATGCGCAGCAATAAATTCATAAAATTCCACTAAAAAATTACAAATTAGTCGTTTTGATCAATTTAATAGTTCTATAATAATATAACACACTGAGTACGGGGCATATTTTCGCAATCTTACTACGAAATAAAATGAAGATAAAAACTCCTATACTTTTGGAAAGCATTTCTTTTCTAAACTCAGATTAGTAAATCTTAATTTAAACTTGGAGTTAAAACAATAACGCTTAAAAATAATTTCTTATTCCATGTTGTTTACCATTTTTATCTTTATAGGACATTAGATACAAAACACGAGATGCCTCGTCATCCGTTGGCAATGCGTTAACTAACCGAGTTAAGCACAGTAATTTGTCGCAATTTAATCGTGCTTGGCTACGTTAAAAATGTTAGAAGAATGAATAATCTAACGGAGAGAAGGACTGTCAAACTGGTCACGATCGCGTAATAAAATCGTTGGAGAGTAAAGGGAGAATTAAGATTTCACGGTCGTTCAAATCTAATTAGCGTTATTCGCGTGATATAAGGGGCTGCCTTTTTCGTCGCGCGGTTTGTACGGCTGCGAACGCGCATTGGCGAGGATCTAAGGGGCATAATATTAAAAGCAATAGTAAAACTTCTCGTAAACATCGGCATAAATTCAGCTTTGAGTAACGGTAGAAAACGAGGATAAATATATCGAGACGTTTATTATTTACTGTTGCTTCTTTGATGCCAGGTTACGTTGCTCGAATCCATGTATCCATTACGTTTTCATTAATGTATCTACGTACAATTCATCGCGCACCTTCGATGCAATTTTAATCGCTTTCAATTGGTCTGATCGTCTAATTCAATTTTCAGAATTTATCGATCTATCGGAACGTGGTACCTGTATCGAAATCAACGCGTTTACTGCCAGTTCTACCGATCGCGAGTGCGAATTCCGAGGTTTCAAAAGCTTGATAAAAAGGAAAAAATAAACTCACGTGTGACATCGTTGAGCTTAAACGATACATCGACGCACTCGTTAATCAAACTGAAAATGTACGTTCGAAAGATAGGAAGAGTCTTGTATTGGGTTGTTTCAAAAGTTTCTTTCGTTTCATTAATATTTCATGTTTGTAATTTATTGTTATATTATACAGGATCCATTTTGCTCTATTATCTTCCTCCATCTCTCGTTTAACGAATAAGACCGTGTATTTATGTAAACACTGCCGGAGGAAACCGTTGCACGAAGATGAGGAAAGAAACTTTCGGGACAAGCTAATATAATTAAAAGTCTTAAACGAGCGATTTATTCTCTTATTAATGATTCTAATAATTTCGTTAACGAACCCACGACCTTGAAATGTGTTCCATAATCATCCATAATTTAAACCATAAATAGCTACATTCCGAATAAACTACGAAAATAGTTAGGAATATTATTTTTAGACCAGGGTTTATTCGGAGATGTAAAAATAAGAAAAACCAGAGTATGAGTCACTGAATCTTCAAGTTCCATTGTATTAAAAATAGTACCTGGTAGAGATAAAATTTACTTTTGAATTTTGAATTCTCGCTATTATTTTTCTTCAGTTCTATTTTATTTCTAGAATTCTTTAAATATTCAACCCTTAACTGGTGAGATGGTATATAAGAAACTCCATGAAACTTTTAACAGTAAAATTACAGAGATTAAACTATACTTATTTATACCAAAGAAGTATTATATATTAATACATGTTATATACATTAATAATAAAAATATTAATAATATAATATAATAATATAATTATAATAATATTATATAATATTATTTATACCAAAAATAAATCTCAATCGCATCTTTTACAGAAAATTATGAAAAATATCAAACGATGCAGCGTTGAAAATTTATAAAATTTCTATGAGAAATTGCGAACCGGTCACTTGACTGCTTCGGTAGTTTTAATGTTTCAAGAGATGCTTGTTTATTCAAATATTCTGTTACAAATAAAATTCTGTGGACACTGCTTGTATTAATATACCTATAAATAAAAAAATCTAAAAATATAAGTCTAAGTAGAAAACAACTGCGATATTCGGACCCCACGTCACCAGTTAAGGGTTAAGTATGGCTGAGTGGCGCCTATGCGTGTGTACACGAGGGTGAGTGTTCTCAAGAGACGACAATGAATGACGAGAGTGGAATTTTAAAGAGAATAGCAGCTACAGCACAATTTCCAGGGAATTCAGCGAGAAAAAGAGCATCTTTAAAATTTATAACAAGCGAGCATACCATTGTAATATAAAAACCTGTGCTATTTTTATTTATCTCGTCTCTAATTGCCACGTTAAATTTGTATACTTCACAATTTAACAAAACTATTATACGAAACACAGCCAAGTAATTTCTATCTCAAAACCGACTTCGAAAGAAGTAAAAGTTTCAACAAGATCGATCATTCATACGTAAAACAGCCAATTTTATCCGAGCAAGATATAATTTAGATTTTATCCTCGACCTTACACGAAACTCGCCTGTATCATCTGCTGATTAACACGTTGATCAAGAAATTCCAACCGCAGCCTTTGATTTATTTTTTGAATTCCAGCGAACTGTATTGTAGAATTTTACTGGCACAATATTAAAAATCCAGCAGAAAAGCTTGGAAATTTAGTTTCTTTGTTTTTACAAATTCGTGCATCACAGGTGCACTTCCATTCATAAGTCAACGGGCACTTAACAAATTAAAAAATTAATTTTAAACAAATTTCTTTACACATTAGTTATTCTTTCACAATGCAGTCATTTTGACTGCTTTTGGGCAATATAGGTATATACTAAGTTTCAGTCTTTCTAGTGTTAAGATAAAGATAAGTTTATATTACAATTACAAAATGAACTTAATGCTTATTAATTCTTAACGTCATAGAAATCCTTGAATTATACTATCTTCCTGAGATCTTACTAAAAGTCTGTTTCCATGAATATTCTGTTCAAAACTTAGAAGTCTCAGTTAACTCAGGGGTGAAAGAAGAAACAAGAGTTAACAAGTTAACTCTATTTGGCACATCGTCCCACTTTTTTTAATTGACCAGCTCGATTAAAAAGGAAACAACTCTGATTGCTCGATTAGAAAGGAAACAACTCTGATTGGTATACGAAGTGATTCGCATCAGTGATTACTTGTACATAAGGACACCCCGAAAATAGGCACAGTATGAATACCATCAAATTTATTAATTTTAAATTTAAATATTATTATTTATTTAGGTAGCTTGATTAAAAATTTTTATCTGCGTAGCTCTCAGCCCTGAAGATGTGAACCGTAATATTCGTGACACCTCAGCATTCTGTCGATAAAAGACATAGAATCTATCCGAAAGCAATGTCGAAATTGCTCGACTAGTACGAACAAGAACAAAATTGTTTCAATAATAATTCCTACAGCGAACAAGACTAGTCCTATGAAGAACAATTCCAACCGCGAAAGCTTAATACTTTGCACTCCGAGTCACGATCGATATTTTACCCCAACTGGTTCGTTTTTAATAAGCTGCTTCCAAAATCTGTATCGAACTTCCATTAATTTTCATACTTTCATATTTACTAACAAATATACGTTGATAAAAACTTCCAAAATCTGTATCGAACTTCCATTAACTTTCATACTTTCATATTCACTAACATATATACATTGATAAAAACTTCCAAAATCTGTATCGAACTGTTGGAGGTAGAGGATCGAAGCGAACACTTTTTACAATAAATAAATTATGTAAAGATTGAACGGGATTACGAGAACGTGTTGACAGAGGCAAACTGAACTTAACTACATTTGATAAACATTTGTTGAATGCCTGGTAACAACAAAACGGGTGTCAATGTCATTCAACGAAAAGGATATTAATATCTTATATCTCTAACACGAACTTCCATTAACTTTCATACTTTCGTATTCACTGACATGTATACATTGATAAAAATCGATGAAATTTATTTTTAACCCTCTATGGAACCGTGTGACTTAAAAATTACAAATTAATGTATCTATATTTTAAAAAATTAATTTTGTTTAGTTATCACTGTACTATTCAATTTGATTACTGTATTACTGTAATGATACCACGATACGTCTATAGCAATTATTAGTTTAAGAATTTTGAAGTCAAAGTGAATCACTGTAAACAATCGTAATTTTTTCTCTGACAAGCAGACAAAACTCGGGCTATAGAGGGTTAATTGTCGATGGTTTTAGTGTTAATCAAGTATATGAAATTTATGTAAATCATATGTGCAAAAAAAAGAAGAATTAAGAAAGAATTTAAAAAATAAAAGACAGCAACGGAAAATCACACAGATTATAACCCCTGTGCTAAGAATTGTCATATTTCCCAGACATTATTCTCTTTTATAGATGTAAATAATTTCGTCGGGCGCGATACTTTTTAAAACATCTATATTTTAAAAAATTAATTTCGTTCAGTCATCACTGCACTATTAAATTTGATCACTGTATTACTATAGCGACACCACGATCAATCTACATTCATTATTAGTCAAAACATTTTCAGATCAAAGTGAAAAACTGTAATCGATCCTAATTTTTTCTCCAATAAGCAGACAAAATTCGAGCTACAGAAGATTAATCAATAAGTTTTATTAGAAACCGAATGTATTTATATTATAAGAATCTGTTTTACGTTACGAAACTGAAAGGAACGAAGCAAGCTGGAAGATCGAGTCCAGCTCGACATACGAGTGCGAAGGGTTAAAATTTAGGGGTGAAAGTACATGCAACTAAAACGCTGGTAGCGAACGTGTTAAACCCACTCTACTGCTCATCGACAAGCTATAACGCGGCTAATACATTTCGAAGCGCGGAAGCGTGTTGAGCAGGTTTCCATGGCCCATCCCAGACCGGTAAGAAAATCATCGGACCGTATGAAGACTCGCATGATAGATGCCAACCAGCGATTTCCCCGCGAGTCGCGACCAAAAGAAAAAAAAAAAAAAAAAAAAAACAAGAGAGAAAGAAAAAGGATTCACGTGTTTCGCGGTCTTCGTTACTTTCCCTCCGCGCGGCAAAAATAAGAGCTATCTTACGATGTTAGTGGCATCGCTAATTGCCTGCCGAGCCGATCTCTAACTAACCGGCGAATTAATTGCTCGCGATGCACGAGTTCATCGGCAGCCGCGCACGAGAGCCCTGAATCAAGATCGAAATCGATGAGGCAGAATTTCTATTTCGATGCGGGCTCGAACGATGAATTTGTGTATGTCGCTACCATGCAGGCAGAAAATATGGCTACTGTACGCGATGAGTATGATGCATGTTGAACGAAGCAGAAATTCTTGGCTCGAGTTGAATTATTAGGGAAATGTGACTGGCGCGATTGTACGGGGAAGCACGAGTCATTGAACTTGAACTTGCGCGTTTAACACGTTGACTGCCACAGTGGTCATATGTGACCGGAGATTGTTTCTCCTGTAGCGTCACGGTGGTCGTCGATGACCAGAGTGCTTCAAATGTTTGTAATTGTAAAAAATTAAACGAACATTGATGGTTAACGAATTTTGAACATCAGCATCGCTATTAGAGAATACTTTTAAATAAAGCGTGCACTATTCAACGATTACGGATTTTTATTGGAAGATCAAAATTGAGATTAATTTTTTTCGAATATTCTATCTACGGGTGTAGCGATCTGAGCAAAACATGTGATTTCGGCGTGGCAGTCAACGTGTTAACACATCGAGGACGGGTGACGAGATTTCTCGTGTTTTGTATTTCAGATCTTGAAAAGAGAAGAGAATAGGAAACGACGATATATGAAAGGTTGCTTTTAAAAAGTTATCCGTTCGGTTGAAATTTTACTTTAACACTAGAACTACCGACGATTAAAGTATACTTATTTCTACCGAAGAAATCAATGTGGAAAGTATATAAAATAATATGTGATGCAATTCAGACAAAAGTTTTTCTATATTTTTAATAGAAAATCGCGGAAAATTTGCTCGAAGGCACCGTAGTTAATTTATAAAAATTCTGTAAAAAATTACGAATGGGTGATTTTGACCATTTTGGTAGTTCTAGTGTTAAGAGCTGTATTTAGAATACAATTTATTCTCGAAAGTATATAACCAAGAATTTATTCGATCGTAACTTTATTCCCTGGTAAGTTTTACAGAAACAAGGTCCCGTCGTCAATGTGTTAAGCGGGGTTCAGAGTGTCTTTGTTTCCTCGAGAGATAGAGATTGTTGTTGTTGTTGGACGGTACGACAATGTTGCTTTCACTAATGAGGATTGTTTTTGCAGGTTCGTATAGCGGTAGCGCTGTTCGAATGGTTGCGAGGAAAAAGGTGTAGAATTTTATCTTGAATTTACTAACACGTTATTGATCTAATGTTTGGAATCGGTATACGTTTCGAGGAATACAGGAATTTATAAAAAAGAGAGTTTAGAGTTTTATTAGGAAGCTAGGACACTTGGGAAAGTTTTTAATGAAAAATGAAAAAAATGTAGAAAGATTAAGGAAGAAAATTAGGGTGGGTAGAATATAGGGTAAGTTGGGAAGCGATGACCCGGTTTTTTTAACCCTCGTACCCTTTTAGTCCCTCAGAGATAGTTACAGAAACGAGATTAATTTTTTATTTACTATATCTTAATAGGAAACCTACCGACAATTAAAGTAGGCCTGTTTGTAGTCAAAGAAATAAAAATGATAGGTATTCTAAAAATTTTTCTTTTAAATTTTACAGGACTATTTTGAAAACTTGGTGTTGTTTCGGAAAAAATTATAAGTACTCACGATTTTTTATTTATTTTAAAATAAATTAAGCTTGAATTGACGTGGATACAAAATTTAATTTAAAACTTAATATCTGAAGAAAATTACGCTGTTAAAGAAAAGTATTAATATTTATAATATTCGATATACCACTAAAAATTGCTAAAAAAAGGAATATTTCATAGTCTACTCGAAACCGAATGATCTCACCCTAAATTACCCTAGGAACCAGAAAATAATTCCAAGCTTTTGGTCAGCAATAATGCTTTGAAGTCTCATCAGTTTCCAATCATCCTATTAATATATATATTAGACAAACATTTCTGACACTAGAACTATCGATGATTAAAGTAAATTTATTCGTAACAAAAAAATAAAAATAACGGATATTTCAAAAAATAAATAAATGTAGGAAAAATAAAGAGAAAGAGAATAAAGAGAATCACGGACAATCTCCAAAAACGCAACATAAATTATTACAATTTTTATAAGAAGATATCAACCGATCATTTCGACCACCCTGCTAATTCCAGTGTTAACAAATTCAAAGCATTATTTTATTTCAATGAAAAACACTTAATATTCTCGCCACTATTAATAAAAAGATATACAAGTTTCGGAATAAATTCCTCGTCTCGCGAAGACGATTCGAATAACTCTTCCCTCGCAATTAATACGATATTAATGCCCTATTGTTCCAAAACAATTATTGTTCCCCCGAAGCATATAAAAACGAAAATTGCATTCCAGGTATCCAATTAAATCCAATTACAGAAAAGAATGCTTTGTACTTTCATTATAACCTGATCGTACACGAATTAAACAAAATGTAAATACCTCGCGTATCTTTTTCATTAAAACATGAAAATCGGCAATAAAATAGTCGCCGGTTAAACGGGCATGAGAACTATTTTACGTTTCGTCGCAAAATGCAAATACCGATAGTTTCGTCTTGCAGGTCTCAAAACGAAACGTTCGAGGCGCACGATAATCGTGCATTCTGTCTAGAATTCCTCCCTATTATTTCTCGTTCGTTGCTATCCACGCGAAAGGAATTTTCCGACGTCTAAAATTACGGCAGGCAATTGAAGCGTTTTCATTAGTCGCGTCGATAGCGTTCATTTGTTACCACAGCGCAGCGGGTACCGCGGATAAATTTCGCTGGATGATTTCGTAAATAAACCACGAGAGAGACTTTTCCTCTGGAACCGTGTTTTACGAGCACTTCCGACAGGACGGTCAATGGTAAAAACATTGGCTTCCGTATTTTTAGCACGCGCGAAAACACGTGGAAAGCTATTTGTCGAAATTCATACGAGTGAAAATCTATGTTTAGCAAACTGGAAGGAAAGTATGCCAACGCGAGACACGGTTTCGTAGCCTATATCATGAGCGTGTTCAATTAAATTTCTAGTTAAACTCGTGTCATTTGTGTGTGACGATGAAACATTGTTTCGGACAGATAACGCGCGAAATATATCGATCCTTCGTTCCGCATGATTATTATCGATGTTAGATACGATTCCGAAAAGATTCGACTTTCCTCGAATTAGTATTTTATCTTTCACCGTTGATCGTTTTTTCTCGGTGATATTCTTTGATATACAGTACTGTGCAAAAGTCTTAGACCATCTACGTTATTGATCTTGTAACTGTAATTAAACATATTTTAGAGAAGCATTTCTTAACGCTGCTAAATTCAAATTTTTCCATATCGCCTTTCTTGTGTTGGTCGTGCATAATTTTATCTGGTGAAAATATGTTTTAAAAATTCTTTAACGAGCAGAGCCTTGATTAAAATATTATGGAACGCGTGTGCAAAGTATAAAGGAAACATACGAAGAAAGCCAAAAAGGAAAAAATCAGCTTCTTAAATTGTCGATAACGGAATGGCAGGAAATGCAAAGCGAGTTTCTTAAAATTTTTTCAACAATTATCTAAAGGAAGAAAAAGAAAAACTGTCGTGTAGCGAAAGTGAAAAGAGAATACACAAAATATTGATTGTTTTAAATTAATCAATATTTCTCAATCTAATTAACACATTGAGGAGGGCTGACGAAATCTCTCGTGTTTTATATTTCAGATCTTAAAAAGGTAAAAATAGTAAACGACGATATATGAAAGGTTACTTCTAAAAAGTCATTTGTTCAGTTAAAACTATAACTCAAGAGCTATGTTTAGAATATAATTTATTTTCGAAAGTATGTAAATAAGAATTTATCCGATCGTAACTTTATTCCCTAATAAGTTTTACAGAAACAAGGTCCCGTAGTTAATGTGTTAACACCTCGTGAATCTAATTCTTAAAAAAAAAGAAGAAAGAAATAAGGTTAAAATAAAAATAATATTAATCCATCTTAAATTTGTTTCTAAGATAGTAAAATATTTTTTTTTTACAGGTGGTCTAAGACTTTTGCACAGTACTGTATGTTAATTTAAAGGAATATTCTCTTGGTACAAAATTATATATTATTATTTAATTACCTCTCGTGCTACTTTCTCGTTCGCTTCAGCTTGCGATTGGTTGTTTTTAACTTAGACTGTGGTATATCTGTTCGGGGCACGCTGGGATTAAAAGTGTCCCACATTTTTGATGTAATGCATGGTGGGACATTTTTAGTCCCACCGCTACTTACAAGGGACATCACCCGAATGACACACGCCGATTTTAATGAAATTTTGATATGTTATAGAACTCGAAAAAATATTTGACACGTATTTTTTTTTTATCTGCAATCATCCATGTAGAAGGGGCGAAAACAGCCCCCAAAGTTGGGTGGAAAATCACATTTTTGCGAATATCTCGAAAACTATTTGTTGGAGAAAAGGATCTGCTTTAATAAGTACCATTCGTGGACCCATGTGGCACGGTGGGACTATTCGAGTCCCACCCTGTAACGACAAATTTAATTAAATTATTATTTTTCTATGTTTTTACATTATGTGATTCCTTTATTAGTAAAATATCCATAAATATCCAATAATATACCAATAATATACCAATAATATACCAATAATATACCAATAATATACCAATAATATACCAATTTTGTTTCGTTTAAAACGTAATAAAATTTTTATGCAACGTGGGTCTATTTTGTTATCTGAAATCCTGTGACGCAAAGAGATATATTTTTTCGATTCGATAGAAAATCTTACGAGTACTTCTAGAAATTTTATTTGGAAAATTAAAGAATGTTAGCTGAATTAGAAAAATCGTGGATTAAGAATTGTAAAAAATGTAATTCGTTTAAAGTGTTATTTAATTTGTACATTTTTCCGTAGGTAGAGACTGATTTATCAAGTTAAGAAGAGATGTTGGTATTTAAGTTCACGTTGGAATGTTTAGCGTATCCTACGATACAAGAATGTATTTTTCAGTCTCATTATCTGACCAAGAACGTGACAAAATTTCAAGTGAACAATCTAATTTATTTTATCCGTGCGAAAGAATTTTTTGTTTCTGAAATTATATTTTACTTAATCCTAGAATGCTGCTTATGTTCAGAAATAATTATTATCATTGAAGTACTCGATCTTTCTTTATTTATTATGGGTTTTAAAATTGTGAAACATCGTTGCTACTATATTAATATAAAAAATATAAAATATATTTATTTTGCACAATACATCATTTCAAGATAGAAAAATTTGAATTTACAAAAAATTGGAGCCTAAATAGGAATTTATGAAAATACTGGTAGCATTCCAGGGTTAATAACGATTAATATATTTAATTAATTTCCGTGTTCGATAAATATTAATTTTAATTCCTGTTTTAATTGTTAAAAATTTACAGAGGAAGTTAACATGTTTAAAAAAAATTGTTACGATAGAGAAAAGTTTCAAACTTACGAGATTTTTAGATTTACTTTCGCTGTAACTCGTACTATTTGTAGTTAGTGAAGTAGTTAAGTTAAATATGACTGTATATTACATTTAGGTAATTACGATGACTTAATCTTCGAGTAAGACGTCTCAGTAACGTAAATTAATGAATCTACGTTACAAGATTTCTAATCTTGTGTGTATGGGAACCTAATTGTGTGTATATGGTACCATTTGAAATGATGTTGACGACCTCATTGTTCCGAGCAAACCTAATAATCGGACGAAATTATCTGTTTGGTTGATTCGTGTTACGAAACCGTTTCATTCTTCATCCGAGATATCTTAGATATCGTAATTTACAGATCTCGTATCTAACAAGCAACCTTGAACATCGAGTACATCTAAGTTTACCATTATGACATAAGTAATACTTCCTAACATTAATCTTTGTTTTTATTAAATAATTCGTTTAAACATCTCAGAGGAAAGAAACTAATTATTTTATTAAATCATAACCTGTTAATAATAATATTATTAGAATATTATTAAAATAATAAATATTATTAGGATATTATTAGGATATTATTAGAATATTATTAGAATATTAAAATAATAATAATAATAATATTAATATAATAATATACCTAATAATAATATTCTAATCCATAACAAAAAGTACCGTAATAAATAGAAAGAAATGCCCAATAATTTATAAACCATGGATTAATAATTCACAGTATCATAACTATTAACAAATAATTCATTATTTCAAAGGTTAACTAAGAGTCACAAAATTGTAGAACATCGTTAAAGATAAAAGTTGCATCATCTAAAATCGAACACAAAAGATTGTTAAAAATAAAAAGCTTTTTTCACAAAAAATGATATAAATGAACAAAGCATAATTCGATCATCTAAAACCGGACACAAAAGAAGAGTTAAAAATAAAAAAAAAAACCTTTTCAAGGAAAGTTTTAAAAACATTTACATTAAAAGACTTTTACCGCACCAATGTATAAATTCAATATCTCCTACTAAATAATATCTAAGTACCTCGTAAACTAATTAAGTTTATATCTTTGGATTCTCCACAGACCCAGAAAATTTAATAAAATTCCAAGAGCCAACGCTTCGCGCGTTCCACTTATCACATTTTAAACTACTATTGCTCTCGTACTCCAGGATACCCCATATACGTTCATCTCGACACATTTCGTTGCGCAACGAGACAGCAAACGAAAGTAATCTCTTTGCACGACTGTACACAAACCATACGAGAGCCCGGCCTCCCGTTCAACGACGCCAAACACCGCGACGCGTAAATCACCGGAATGATAACGGCCCGTTTTAATCGTCGCTCCATAAACGTTTCGGTATGTTCCGTGTGATTTTAAAGTTGCACCGCGCGAAGATGAAACGGCAATAAAAGGCCCCGACGAGCAGGCCAGATACGGAAACGCGACAATTCGACGCAACAATTCCACGCGCCAACCGTGGAAATGTTTGAAAATCGAACGAAGGCGTGCAACGCCGTTTGGAATTATTGCCTTGAAAGACTATCGAGCAACGGCGAAGATTCTGAAACGTTCTGACGCGGTCGCGGCAATTTCGATACCAGGAATCGTGGCAACAACGAGGACTTTGTTCAAAAAGGGCATGGAAATCGTTTCGAATCGCGGCCAAACTCGATCTCCGATCGTTCAACATGTGTTAGCGGGCTTGTGAATTCGCGTTTGATAAGTTTGTTTGGCTTTTCTCTTTTTTCTAGCCTCACTTTTTGCTTGCTCGCGTCTGGCTCACTGTTACGATGGTTCTTTTTTTTTTTGTTTCTGCGGTTGAATTCTTGCGCGCGAAGAAGCTAACATCTTTTAGACGCCGTCGCGACTTCAACGCTTAACTATCGATGATTAACACTTAGCGTATTTATTTAAGATGCAGATCTTGTCGGAATTTACTTTCGCTGAACGTGTGTTAATTATATATTATTTTCTTCGAGGAAATTCGTATGATAAAATAACGCATAACGTTTCTATTAAACTAAGTTGAAACAAGAACTGTAAGGAATCGTTTTTATCTAGTACGGTATACGATCATAGTGATTCTTTACGGTGGTGAGTGAGAGTGGACGAGAGGTTAAAGTATATTTATTTGTAATAAAAAAATTAAAATAATGGATATTTCGAAGAATAAATAAATGTAGGAAAAATAAAGAGAAAGAATCACGGACAATCTCCAAAACCGCAGTATAAATTTGAGCGTATTAGAAGCTTGTTTCTACTGAAGAAATTAGAATAAAAAGCGTAGAAAAAGAATACGACAAATATGTTTTTTAAGAATTATGATTGTACGGTGTATAATTGTAAATAAATTATTTAAATTTATAAAGTACTGATTCTTATACAAAATATGGGTCACCGCTTCCCAACTTACCCTACATTACAGAAATATACTAATCTACAGAATTACGTATGATAATTAACTATAAAATTACTCTTAACAATTCTAATTTTAGAAATAAAATACACTCTGCCCCTTAACATCCAACACGATACAGAATTGACCAATAAAAATTGCAATCTTCAATATATCCGAAACAGAATAAATTAAATTATTAATTTAATTCCGTATAGAAGTAACAAATTTTTCCAAATAAAAATTATTCAGCATAAAAGGAGCTATTATACAGCCTGAATAATTTTTTCCTTTTTTGTTTTCTGATACGTAGAGGCATTTGAAAAAAATTTTCTCTTACTTCCATAATTCTACCTATTATATCCACCCCTTGCATAATGAGCCACGTAAATTAATAAGCTATCATTACGAGGTCTTAAAATAAAATCTCAGCTTACTCGAAGCCTCAACTTGTGCCCGCGTATCGTTAAGAATTTCTCAATGTTCGATCACCGATCGAGAAATAAAGTTGTTTAATTTAAAGAAAGAATTTGTTCGACGCCAGGCACGTAATTCGTTCTTAAGAAATGGCCGCTTTTGTAGTTTAATTGGGCAGGGAGAAAGAACGACGAATATGGAAATACGTGTGCGGACTGTCGTTTTCAAATGTGCTCGGAGACTTTAAAGTGGAGCAACTCGCCGAGATAAGGAAAAGTGAATCGACCGCTTTCACGGTTGTTTATATTCTATTTGGGGTTGTGGATCGAGAGGACGGCCCAATTAGTTCGATTCAGCCGGTCGTTTAATGTTTGTACAAAATTTCCATTGAGAAAATATTCTCAACGATCGACCAGCCGAATGTTTTCCACGTTGCTCAACGTGGTTGGAGGTCGCAAGTTTGGAAAGTAAACAGAATTTTACTTTCAGATCGACGTGAATAAGGGAACTCGGGCTTAACACTGGAACTACCAAAATCGTCAAAATGACCCATTCCTAATTTTTTACGGAAATTTTATAAATCGACTATGGCATCTCAGAGGCAATTTTCCGCGATTTTCTGTTAAAAATATAGACAAAGCTTTGTTTTCCTTGCATTGTGTATTTTTTTTATATACCTTTCATTATAGTTTTTTAGAAATAATAATTTTTTAGAAATAATAATTTTTTAGAAATAATAACTTTTTAGAAATAATAACTTTTTAGAAATAATAACTTTTTAGAAATAATAACTTTTTAGAAATAATAA
>SMSQ01020117.1:0-18574 GCA_019453375.1 Ctenoplectra terminalis | reverse complement strand
AACACTAAGTTTTCACAGTAGTCCTTTGAAACTTAAAAAAGTTCGCGGGTTCAAAGGGTTAATGGAAACATTTTTTCCTGATGTTAAATTGGATGCATACAAATATTTTTGCTCTTTGAAATTATAATAAGAATGTTCCAAAGAATTAGGATTTTTTATTTTTTGCTTGTTAAGGATAATCTGTTTTTGAAAAGTAAAAAAGAATGTTATCTTTAGAATATATGTATGTTTATAAATGAATATTTGAAAATACAAAAGGTATAAAGAAATATAAAAACAGTTTGAATGATTCATTTTTTTAAGTGTTTTAAGAATTTTAAGCAATGGTTCATTACGGTTTTGTAGACGTTTATCAAACGCATTGCAAGTCAAAGGAACAGGTTCGAATCCTTGAAACTGAATATCAATTGATGAATGAAGCAAGTACATAATTTACAATGATTAAATTAAACCAGCTCCCAGAGGGAATCAGAGGCAGATTCTTCGCCGGTGTTTTCAATATTAACGACCGAATTAATGAGAAATTAATGAATCGCAGCTCGAGCAATCTAGTTTCACGGATTATTAGCCGTTAACGAAGTAAGCGAGATAACTCGTCGAAAAGGGAATATCCTTTAGCCTCGAGCTATGTCTTTAATCTATTTCTTCGACCAAATCACGGGGAAATCTTTTGATACGAGAAACCTTGATTACAGTATCGTGTTACTCATTCACAAAGAGGGCAATCAAGTTGAAGAAACAGAAAATATTACACAGATCGTGTATGCATTGCTTCGTTCGGTGATTGTGAACTGTTTCATTAAAATAAAGAGACGAGACGCGTCAAAGGATAAAAGTAGATTATGATTTTAATATTGAACGGGCTCAGCTTTGGTGAAGACGAATTAATAAATAAATTAATGTATCATGATTGTCCGATAGAGTAATAAAAAGTAATAACTGAGAGATTTATTTTAATTGTAATATTAAAAAATATGGGTACGAATTCAACTTACAATTCTCTAATGTAAAAAAATGTATAATTATAGAAATATTTATTTGTGTTCGTTTCGTATATCACCAATCATATATAAATATATTATTATTATTATTATTATTATTATTATTATTATTATTACTATTATTATTACTATTATTATTATGATTATTAATATTATTATTATTATTATCCGTATCGATATCTATATTTCTAGTCACTCGTGTACTTACCTTATTTCACAAATAAATAAATTACTATTCATAAATTTTATCTATATTGTTATTTGCTGACGAACAGTGACGTATTACGAAATGTTATAAAGTAACAGGTTATTATATGCAAATTATACTAGAAAATTTATATCGTTTATAATTGATACTTATTCATGAAAAATATTTTTAAACCGTGTGTATGTAAATTTATTTCTAAGTACTTATGCTGCAGATTTTTATGGAGATTTTAATCTATGTATAGATAAATATGTATGTATTATATATTCATAAAACAAAACAAAACAAAAAAAAAAATACGTATAAAGCTATTGATAACTTATTTATCAATTGTTTTAAGGTCTGATTTCAAACACGGTTGTTAGTCAGCAAAATATACACGAAACAGATATGCAAACATATTCATTGCGCAAAATATGTATACTACGCGATTTATGCAAAATGAAAGATATACTTTTAGAACTCTCCAATGATAAAGAAAATTTCTGTCTATGTTCTGCTTTTTTACTTATTTTTCACAAAAGTATATATTTGCATAAATATCGGTAATTTATTTATAAATTGTTTAGTACTCACCAGAAATATTTGGAAATTTCAGCACGTTTCAACGGCGCCGTGGCTTAGTTGGTTAAAGCGCCTGTCTAGTAAACAGGAGATCGAGGGTTCGAATCCCTCCGGGGCCTAGATTCCTAAACCAAAAACAATTAGGAGTTATTTTTTTCCATTTCGCTTCACATTAAAATATAGAAAATTATAAAAGATTAATTTTTTTCGTGAACTTAGATACAAAAAACATTGCAATAGTTTTTAGCCCAATAACTTTAGGGAAGTATCAAATACGCTACAATGTTATAATTCATTTAGAAGAGTGTTACGCTAAACAAATAGCAATAAATATTATTAATATTGTAAAAAAAAACATATATTACTCTGCACAATTAAATAACTCTGTGCTAAATATTAGGTACGAAGCTCTAAAAAATATCAATATTCTTGGTCACTAATTTATAAACTCATAAATAATAATTACGATATAATAAGTTATATTTATAAGTCATATAAATAGTTAAAACATTTACTTTCGAACAATAATTAATTAATATCATTTAGTTAGAACCTATGCATAGCACTTTAACTCTTTCCAGTTTTAAACTTTTTTAAGTTTCGTAGAATTATTGTAAAAACTTAATATTGTTTTAAAAAGAAAAAAAAAATTCTATATGCTTATGATTTTTTATTTATAAGTTTAATCTGCTTTGTTTCAAAATAAAAAATTTCAATTCACAAATATACAAAATTTAGCTCGAAACTTAACTTCTGAAGAAAATTACACGTCGCCGTAGCGGCGTCAGAAGACTTAATATAAAATTATTTTATTTAACAGAGAAAGTGTTAAAAAACGTATCTATAGTAAAAGAAGCATCGAAAGAACCCTTTAATGACTGCTTATCAAAAGGAGGCGGGAACTTTTTAATTGGAAGAGTATGGTGTCATTTCGACATGCATAATGCGAGTGCCACAAAGTCTGGCGCGAAACTTTGAGCAAGTTTTATCAGCCGTTATCTTTTATCTCGGTATTTCACCAACTTTTTAAACCTCTGCCAGCCAGGTCAGCATTTTTAACCCGCAAGACGTAAAGTTAAATATTCACTTCATGAAAGTGCCGTAAAGGGGCACAGTTTCCTCTTCTTAGTGGCTTGCCTGCGCGGAATAGCGGCGAGGAATTCATTTACTCCCTCTGCGAAAACATAGCAAACCCCGATTCGCATAATTTACAATTTCCATTTAAATTTCGGCCTTCATATTTATAACCGTGTCCATGCTTAATTTTTTTAACATTACAGCTGAAAAATATGCTGCCGCTCGAATATTTTATTGCCAACTGTACCGTCAAGTTTCGCTGCGATTGCTCTGTTACTTCCGTAGCTTAGATATTTTATTCGTCGTTTATTAACACGTTGACTGCCACGCCGAAATCACATGTTTTGCTAAGGACGCCATGTAAATCCACAAAAAAACCACACCGGTAAATAGAAGATTCGACAAAAATTAATTTCATTTTTCATCTTCTAATAAAAGTTTTTAATCGTTGAACAGTGCACGCTTTATTTCAAAGGATTCTTTAATAGCGACGATGATGTTCAAAATTCATTAACTATCAATCTTTATTTAATTTTTACAAGTATTTGAACCACTCTGGTCACCGATGACCACCATGGCGCTACAGGAGAAACAATCTCCGGTCACATATGACCACTGTGGCAGTCAACGTGTTAACCCTCTATGGCGCCGTGTGACTTGAGAGTTGCATACTCGTGTATTTATATTTAAAACAATTTATTTCATTTAGTTGTCATTGTACTATTAAATTTTGTTACTGTGTTGCTGTAATGATACCACAGTCCATCCGTAGAAATTATTACTTTAAAAATTTTGCGATCGAAGTAAAATACTGTAATCAATCGTAGCTCTTTTCTCTGATAAACAAACAAAATTCGGACTATAGAGGGTTAATTTTTTTTTTTTTTTGTTCGTCGAATTGATGGCGCAACGTGGTTAATTATGTATAGTTTGTATTAGTAGTATAATTATTTTAACATGTTGAGCGAGTTATGATTTATATAAAATTTACGCTTCTCAATACGACATTTAATACCTTCAAATATGAAACTTAAAAGAATGAAAAAGAATTCGATAAAAAAAAAACCTACGTTCACAAAAGTAATAAGTAAGGTTAGGAAGGTAACGCAACGTGAGATTCTCTAAATAAAAAACGAACTTCGTAGAATAAAACCATTGGACGTATAAAATCTAAGAGAATCCACAAAGGGAGTTAAGAATAATTAAAAAGATAAAAGAACGAAAAATTGTTCCAAGCTTATTAAATTTCCTCGTCAAGAGTGACCATAAAAATATATTTCAGATTATTCGATCATCTTAATTTCACTGAAACTTAAAGATATGAACTAAACAATATTCCTTTATAAATCTTATCTCGTTATCCCTTTTAATTATGAAATCAAAACTTGATATATTTTATTCCATAAAGAACGAAGAAAAAAATGAATAAAAGGTACGATTAAATATTGAGCAAGTCCGATGGAGGACAAGTTATGTACTCGCAGTAACATGAACAAACCAATTAGCTGGTTAAGCGGCCAAACCCCCATGAAATTCAATTGTCTTCGCCCCATGCGTCTCCCGGCTAACCACCCTTATATTTTCATCCTTCTCCTCGAACACTCGAGCACCGTACCCGGAACTCTAACGGCCGTGCAGGCTCGCTATTAGGGTGTCAATTAAATTAGATCACCAGCCAACTTGGGGTGGCTTAACTGATAGAATGTCACATATATAGCCGGATACGTTCTTCGTCGCGAAAAATGGGTTAGTGGAAAAGAGCAATGTATCGATTCATGTTAAACGAAGAAATAAATGTTCACGGTGATCGATATTATTCTCGTCTGAGAAGATAGATAGTTTTGCTGCTTATAAATCATCACCGGACTGTAGATTTTTGTACAAATTTATATTTTCAAGAATGTAGCAAAAATAGTGGAAGTTTGCTAGAAGATTATTTCAATTTCCAGGTATTATAAAAAATTATAATTAATAAACCTTTAAGTTTCTTATAGGTGCATAAAAATGTGCGGTATAAATGATTTGATGATTGCAAGCCAAAATTTCTATTAATTGTTAAATGTATGTTCTAAATAATTTTGTACAAAAAGATTTTGGATTTTCTAATCAAGAAAGTTTGTTCACATTTTTCTGAATGGTAGAGCTGTTGATTTTATGATAGGATAGTTTTTGATGTCATTATTCAATTTTGAAAGCTATTAGGTGTAATTTTATATTTTGAAAATTATTGAAAATTATTGCTTGATCAATTCAATTTTCTCGCGATACAATAAGGAAAGTGGTAATAGAGAAATTGAGATCACGACAAAATCGAACGACGATTACTATTTGCAATGTTGAGATTCAGCAATTCAGAAACAATGGTCTGCAAACTTTTATATCGTGCATTCCTTTTTGCCTTCGGGAAACTTTTCTCCTTCGTGTTACCTTTGGTCAGCAGAATTCTGAATTGGTTCCCATCTTAGATTCCCTCTGAACAAAGAGACTCTCGCAGACCGTAAGGAAACGAGGGAAAATTAAATTACCGTCGACTATAATTCTTTTGACACAAACGTAATACCTCTTTGTACGTATTGGTACATTACGAAATCGATCTCTTATAATCGAAACACCAAAGAATTATAAATTATAAATTTAAACATTTAACTGCAATGGACTCCGAAAATACTATAATTTTTGTTTCATCAACATTTTGCAATACTTCCATTAGTATCATTATTTTTTCCTCGTCAATACCAAACATTAATAAAATTATACTCCTTTAATTTATTTCTCCTTTATTTTCTCTCTTCTTAAAAAAAAAATATATAACAAATTTAAAACATTCGTATTATTTATAAAATGCATAAAAATTTGTTGTAAAATCAGAAGAAACTTAAAATACATCAGAATACATTAGGATACATTAAAGATTCAAAGTACACTTGCAACTATTTTCCGCATAAGTAGAGCGCGATAAAGAGTCAAGGCTTAACTCGTCGAGACGAAATCGAGTATAGTGGGGATGTTATAACGCGTAATAGTAAGTTATATTCTACAAATCACTCGACTGTTTATGAATAATTTAAACGCTCAGTCCCCGAATATTGGCTGGGGTGAGACTGACAATCCTCCGAGGACAAAACGCAGAAACCCCTCAGGGACGAAGACCTTTTGTTACCGCCTTGCTGGTGGTTGAAGCAAGGATCCTGCTCTTTGAACCTATCGCACGTGGTAAGCCACTGTTTGCATTGGTCTTCCATGTTGTACCATGCTACCCGACTGAACAGGGGTTGTGAATTCACAGATAAAACGAGAATATTAAGTTGTAAAAATTCGAATCGTTTCAACGAACGGAATAATTAAAGGCAGCGTTTATAAACGTTTAATCCTGCTGTTCTCATTTATACTACACGATCGTATCCCTTTAAATTTTTCTTTTTTTCATCTTAAATGAACGTTAAACGCAAAAATTAAATACACTAAATTTAATAAAGATACATTCAAAAGTTTGAATTTAATAAAGAGATATTCAAAAGTTTGAATTTAATAAAGAAATATTCTACAGTAATTGTGTAGAAGTAAATCATTTTGAGTTATACAGATCTAAAGACAGTAGGATTAATATTTTTCAGTGATTTTAAATTATGGAAGCTATTGATATTGTTTATTTAGAATTGAAACTCCACTTTGTAATATTTTTAAATGTCAGATAATTCGGAAACACATTTTTTTTTTTAATTTTCTTAAATTAACAAAATTTCCTAAATATATCAAGTCTCTTTGTAAATTACAAACTAAATTAATTTAAAATCAAAATCTCAATTATTTTATTATAATATTATCTATATTACTAAATTATAGTACTTTTAATATTACCACCAAATATTAAAAGTATTCTGCTTTTTAAAAGACTAAAAGCTCTGTAATAAAATTATAATTTATTGTGAAGTTTAAATAACGTCAATGCTCGATGAAAAAGAAAATATTACAAAGTTCCTGCACCTGTTCCAGTTGGAAAAATTGTAAAATTAAAAAATAAAGAATATTAAAGAAATCTAAATTCAAAGTCAGTATAAAACGAGAACTACGACCAAGTTGATTCAACGGATAACACCTGATCATAAAATTACACGAATCAATGCTTCTTTTCCGAGACATTGCTCGTTAGATTGGACCGGTTAGATCGATCTATAGTGATTCATATGTATGGCTGCTCATGAACGACCGAATCAGCTACAGGGTGGATCCCTAAGCTCCGTGAATCGAAAGTATTGTATCCAACACAGGGTCGATCATTGCCGGCGATAATGGAGGATTAGCGCGGTCCCATCTGTCATTTGACTTACGCAGAATCGCGTACTCGTAGCAATGATACCCAATACGTTATCGGGGATGAAATAGAGTAGCCTAATCCTGAACCAAGTTAATACGCCTCGAGAGTATCACGAAAATCTCGACAAGGAACTGTTTGCGAATATATACATATATTTTTTTTTTAGTCCTCCAGTAAAATGTATTTTAATTAGTTGCATTATGAGAGTTTGTAAAAATATAATTTTTATCTGGAAAATTAGCCATCTTTTTTAAGATTTATATGTTTGCAAAATCTAAATTTAAACTATTAAAAATTTCGTTTCTGTTACGTTAGGTTCACGTAGTATTTTGTTCCAAATTAATTTTATGCATGTGCTGTTCTAACTGTATGATAACTGTTCGTGATAACGAGAAGTGTATTTTAATATATTTTCTTATAAAATTTTGTGAGAATATAGTTTCTATTTAGAAAACTAGCCATCTTTTTTATTTAAGATTCAAGCGTTTGCAAAATTTAAATTGCAAATGAAAATATACGTATTTGTATTTTGTTTCAAATTAATTTTACACTTCTGCTGTTCTAACCACGCGATAACTATTCGCGATAATGAAAAGTGTATTTTAATATAGTACATTATAAAATTTTGTAAGAATATAATTTTTATTTAGAAAACTAGCCATCTTTTCTACCATTCAAATATTAACAAAATTTAAATTACAAATGATAATATATATTGCAATATAAAAATTTCGTTATCGTTACATTAATCCCACGTAGTATTTTATTTCAAATTAATTTTATACTTCTGCTGTTCTAACCACACAATAACTATTCGCGATAACGAAAAGTGTATTTTAACATAGTACATTATAAAATTTTGTAAGAATATAATTTTTATTTAGAAAACTAGCCATCTTTTCTACCATTCAAATATTAACAAAATTTAAATTACAAATGAAAATATATAAATCGCAATATAATTACTTTCAAATTCCGATTCGCGGATCTATTAAAAATTTCGTTATCGTTACATTAATCCCACCTAGTATTTTATTTCAAATTAATTTTATACTTCTATTGTTCTAACCACGCGATAACTATTCGCGATAACGATTCACGCCACTTTTCTAAGATTATCACCGCTCGTCAAAGCCATTCACGTTGATTACAATAGAAATACAAAAATACACAGATTTGTATAGATACGGAATAAACAATAAAAAAAACTAATGCCAACGTACCTACGATTTCAATACTCTAACCAAACAAAATTTTTCAAAATTACACCTAACTGTTTATCAATTTAATTTTCAGAGAACATTATACGGTATATCGGTAACAGCGACAAGCGTGTACAACGGTATAGGAGTGCGTGCGAACGTAAATACGACAAACAGGTCAAATGGGGAGACTTATGCCGGATATACATTTCATTTGGCGATCGGCCAATTGGCCTGATCATCCGGAGCACTGCGGGCATTTCACGGATTTCGTCGAATATTTCGCGGAGCTTACGGATTTAACGTTTAATGTCGGAGCAGGTGGTTCTCGCTCGGAACATTCATCTAGTGCGGTTAGAAGTCCTCCGGATTGATTGACGACCCTTCTGTACTTACGGCGATGCGTCCTACTAACGCATTGCCTTATACCTCGCTATTCTTTTAAAGAAATTACTTTATGCTTTCCGTTTTTTTTGTTTTTTTTTTTATGGACACGTGTAACTAC
Source organism: Ctenoplectra terminalis (assembly GCA_019453375.1). Lineage (NCBI taxonomy): Eukaryota > Metazoa > Arthropoda > Insecta > Hymenoptera > Apidae > Ctenoplectra > Ctenoplectra terminalis. The sequence continues at coordinate 9,702 of SMSQ01020117.1, read as the reverse complement.
TTTATCGTCGTTAAACTTCATCTCATTAGTGTTTCAGAATATTAATACTTTTGGGGTGTAAAATAATTTTGTTACGATGCCGATGTTACCGTTTATCGTCCTTATCGTTTGTTATATTTCGACCGATTCTTTTTATATATTTTGTAACATTATTTAATTATAAAATAAAAATGAATGGTACTTCGGTTATGTAAGATAATTTTATTAATATCGTGATATTTATGTTATAGTAGTAATTTACAATTTATTTTGAGTTATTATTTTTGGGTGGAAATTAATTTACGGTTTAATCATTTCATCACCGAGTTTCTAAGTATTGTAATAATTATTACTGCGAACATGTGGAACAATTTCATCAGAACTGCCGAACATTAACCTTTTCGCTACGAAAGACATATATACGCCCTCAGAAGTGAAGTAATCATTTGTTAAAATCGTGCATCGAGATTTTCTATAGCACTGAATTATTTCTATTTTCATTTACATGTGTTATGTCATAATTTATTCTACAATGTACCTGCATTTCAATATCAATATTTGTGTCAAAAACATTTATGGAAGCGCGCGAACGCTGTTAAAGAAAAAAAAAAGGAAAAAAGGGAGAAGGGGGCACCCGGGTTTGAACCGGGGACCTCTCGATCTGCAGTCGAATGCTCTACCACTGAGCTATACCCCCAGTTGCTACGATCTCTAACGGTAGTGTTCTCAACGTGCCATTGGTATTCTCAAAGAAATTAAAATTACAAGCGTTCGAAAAAATCTGCAACACGAGAATAAACAAACCTTTACCCATATTCTTAACAGAAAATTAAGAAAAATCTTCCAAAAAATGCATCACAGTAAATTTATAAAATAATTTATAAAATAATTTAAAATTTATAAAATATCCATCAGAAAATATGAATTGGTTATTCTTGCCACTAGTAAACACATAGTTGCAGACTTAAACCACAAATGTGTTCCAATTTTTAAAACACGAAACAATTCATACCGTTTGGCGAAATGACATCAAAGTCTCTTCGAATATTTAATGATACACGAGTTTATATTTTATGATGGTAAAAAGTTTTCGACTTGTCAGCGGTCATCGAACAATGAAATGAATGGCATCGCAGGTACCCGGTACCATAGGCTTTATAGTAATTGCAGGTCATCAATGACTGACATAGGGCAGTCGAAAAACAGCTCTTGTTGTCATACAAATAGCCATGAGCTCAACCCCCCGTAAGGCTCGGATGGCGACAGGTAGAGTAATATACTGAGGACCACCTAGTGGCTTCATGACTTAGCCATATGCCACCGTGACTAAGGCACACATGGCCGGGAATCGATGTGTATAGGGCCCCATAAGGACACGGAATCCTTCGAAAGGGACTTGTGACGCCAACGCGTTGAAAGAGCGTGAACTCGACATGGATAGCTTCCTTTCGTTTCTTTTGTTTGTGTTCCTTATTGTCGGTTTTGATGTCTGTTAGGTGGGCAAATTGTGAATCTATTAACAATTATAAATTGTGAAGCTGTTAACTAACTATTTTGAAGTAATTTAGCGATCATTAGACTGCGATTTTTATGCGTTTATTATTTATGAAAAATTTGAAAGCACAAGAATATACAGCATAAAAAAATATATAAGTAAGGTGTATGTGACTTTAAACATCCGATTAAAACAAAAAAAAATATATATATAAATAAATTCGAAATATAATATTTGTGGTATTTAGCGAATAAAACATTGCCTATTTAAATTCTGTATTTTTTCTTTTAATTGTATTTATAAAAATATGAATTTGTGTAAAAATTCGCATCCCATAAAAATTGTAATTGTTGTATTCTGATACTATTGTTAATGAGTGTAAGTTATAATTATAATTTCTATGCCTGTTCTTATGTTTATTTTTCTTTTTTGTAACTGCAATGGGGAATTAAAATCTTGAAAATGGTACGTTATTAATTTCTCTCCCTTTTTCTCTCCAGTGTACGATATTTCGATATTATAATATATTTTCTAATATTGAAATGTTTCCGTTTGATGGATGTCACGATATTTTATATTAATTGTAAGTCGCAAACCACGCATCGCGACAATAACATAATATTAAAGCAGGAAACAGAAAAAGAGAAATAGAAAAATAGAAAAAGAAAGAAACGCTCTATAATAATTATATATTATACTGTTTTATTGGAAACACTACTAAATGGAAAATAATCACCGAACTTTAAATATCTCAAATTGCTTTTTTTTAAATTAAAATTTATAACAAAATGAAACGTATATTTTAGAGCATTTGTTGTACAATCTATTTCTCTGATATTCCACGATAATCAAAAAACAACGTTGGCACTACAATTATTCGGCTCGTAGAATTCGAGAAATCAACAAAATCCGGCGAGTCGTTTTTCAACAGTTTCTTGTCCGACTAAAAAAAAAAAAAAAAAAAAAAATTAAACAAACCCAACACGGCGAAGTCGGTCTTTGCAGCCTTCCGTTCGGTTCGCGAATTAATCCATCAAAACAGTTACGATATAACTCACGCCCGTTTTTTGCCACCCCTTCTGTCCACCTTCTAAAGTTTCGAAATTGATTGCGCGCCGTATTTAAATACGCTGACAATCAGAAACTAGGAAACTCGATTTGTTCGAATTCGCTGGAAATTTGATAAATTTATTTTAATTCTATATCCCGAGCTTAAGAATTTATGGTAAGCGAGCGATCATGAATTACACGGATATATTATTATTTCATCGAGAAAAAATTATTTCATTGATATCTCGCTACGATTGATTTTTAAATATATATAGATATCTTTTTTTTATTATTCTAAATTAGGGGATAGTTATTCGGAATATTATTTTAAGGTTAAAATTATTTGAACACTATAATAATATTAGGTTGTCCTATTTAAAGTTTCTTCCGTTTTCTTCACGCAACAGCTTCGTTTGGCAGTATTTATACAAATATTCAGACTTATCTATTAAACGAGAAATGCAGGAAGGTGATAAATCAAAACGGATCCTACATAAAATAATAATATATTGTGAAACAAAAATGTTATGCATCCAATACTTATTAACATTTTAGCGCGGATGCATCTCTAACACCGGCTCGGTTTTGGCTACCGTGCGGAAATATAAATTATTCTTGCAACTCTGTTTTTAAATCGAAATTCGTGAGAGTGCTTGGTATATCGTTTCTCTTATCGTAGGGTAATTAAATTGAATAAAATTTTTAATTTTCATAATGTTAGTATCAAGCAGCAAGCGGTAGATAAACGTTGGCTGTAAAAAGCCGATTAATAGGCTCCCGATTGTTAAAGTGTTAATACAACGAACGAAACTTTTGGGACAACCTAATACAATGGTAGTAATATTTCTAATTGTAATAGTTTAACGATATCAATACATCAGTATAAATAATGCCAGTAAAATTATTACAGTACCACGTAAAACATTTAAATGATGTGCAATTTGAAATGGTTTAATATTATTGTTTGCCGTTAAATTATTAATCTGTAACGTCTATCGATATCAAATACACTCGTCTTTTCGTTTCTTCACCTTGTATATTCATTATATAATTAATTTCAATTAATCTTTAAATATCGTTTCAAAAGCAGGAAGATAAATCATTGTGAATTTTATTTTAAACAATTTTCGAATTAAGACAGTGAAAAAATAATATTTAAACGATAAATCGAAGAAACTTAATTTTCTCGTTCGCGTGATATAATTTTCTCACGTCGGGAAATAATCGTGTGTCGAAAAATGACAAATCCTTCAAGAATTATCTGTTATAACGTAAAAGCATTCAGGTTTTCGAACCTTTTACTTCGATCTAATTTTCAAAAGTTTCACCGCACACGAGAAGGTAAGCTATCCGTCATATAAAATGCAAAAGAACCTATATAAATACTCGAGCACTTACTTCTTACCACATATCCGCCTCGAAGACTATTCTGGCTTTAAACCAGCTGGCACCATTAACCCAAATATATGTGCTGTTCATAATGAAGAGAGTTCCTAGTAGATAAATTAATCACGAGTTTCCCCCCCGTTCATTCTTCACCCTCTATATAGACCTCGAAATCCGTCTGATTCGATAATTCAGGACTGAATGAAAGATTCAGGTATCGTCAGGGAGTCTTATCAGAGGTTTATTTGCGCACTGCCAGCGTACATACATATGATTTCTTTATAGGTAGTATAAGAATTCAGAGTGGATCGGTAAATTGGTAATAATTCGATTGTTGGCTGGTCGAACTTGGGGTCGAAAAATCTTTCGAAAAGGATTTTATGGTGCTTCATATTTCTAATTTTTACAAATAGATCTACTCATGGGTGGTGAATAATTATAGAAATTATTGATGGTTGAATTAAACCAATTGTCGACGAACAAATTTGTAAAGAAGTTTGTGAAAATTTGAATCTACGCTGGATGATAACGAGCATCAGTTTCGAACTAACAATCTAGATTGCAATTATTTATCTTTGTTATAATTCGGAACATAGAATTCTGCAGATTTTGCGTATGTGGATACGTACTTTGCTTTACTTTAGGTTTGTGTTTCGAGTTTATTTTAATGTTAATTAGCAATCAGAGGTTGCTTTACAGTCCGAAGAAAAAGTTCTATAAATATCGTTTGAGATTTGATATTTTAAAACGAATATTTCTTCGAAATTCGGAAAACTTCTAAGAATGCTTTGATAAAAATTTTTCAATTCGTTAAAAAAAAAAAATACAATTCTATTAATTCTTAGGGGTGGAAAGAAGTGAAGTTAATATGTACTTTGAAACTCCTGCTTCGAACCAGTGTATCCAATTAAAAATTTTGTGCATCCGATATGCGATCAGTCAACCACACAGAAATTACGAAAAACTTAAATTGATTGTTTAGCAACCGTTCAACTTAATCTTGCAGTTCACGTTCCAACAGAAAGTCAATCAAGCTTCATAAATACAATCATTTGTGCCGCGAAACAATATAACGCAGCGATAAAAAAAAAAAAAATTCCCTCCATAGAGAACCTTAAATTACACCATCCTCGTAACATTTTTCATAACAATACTTTACTGTTACGCTCCTATAGTATTTCATTCTACAATACTTTCACAGAGAAACGATGAACTTTCCTTTCAACCTTCCCGTTACAAATTCCCATGACACAGGATTTAAAAAAAAACAGCAGCAGCAGCAAANTCATTCTACAATACTTTCACAGAGAAACGATGAACTTTCCTTTCAACCCTCCCGTTACAAATTCCCATGACACAGGATTTAAAAAAAACAGCAGCAGCAGCAAAGAAAAAAAAAAACAAAAACCCCCCTCCCAAAAAAAAACGTTTCCAAGTACATTCTTAGAAATACTCAAAGAAACGCAACCGGCGCGGTTGGCAATGCGTTAATCGCGACTCCTCTCGTAGCCGCCCCGAGCGCGTTCCTCGCGTGGAAACGCGGCTTAAGCTCCGCGGCGCGCGTTCCTTCGGCAGGTGAGCGTGGAAACGGAAATGGAACACGCCTGGTGGACGTGTGCTTGGCCGCGCGTGCACGGATGAGCTCGCGGCCAGAGAACGTGGGCCGTGCGTGTGGTCCAACGTCGGTGTGCGCCCACGCCACACCGTGTTCTCCACACCGGCTTGCCCGACTATAGGATCAATATAAGCGATGACATAGCGAGAGCTCATCTTTAAGCCACGCCCGCGAGTCCGCGAGCGCCAATGCAGCCGCGATCCACCGGCAGCGCGGCCAATGGGCGTCGAGCATCGATTTTTCGCGGGCTCTTTTTTTTTTTTTTTTTTTTTTCCTCTTTTTTTCTTTTTTCTTTCTTTTTTTCGCGAAAGTGAATTTCTTCGCGATGCTGACGGGAGTGCCGGGCCAAGAGCAACAGAGGGACGCAACGTTGGCGAGACGGCGCACGGGGACGGCGAACGGGTCGGAGAGAGATCGGACGATGCGAGGAGGAAGGGTAGGATGGGGTCGAGGTATAGATATAGAATGAGGCGCTACCAGGATGGTAGTAACGGCGCGGGAGAGGGAGTAACAGAAGGGGGGTGAAAGAGGAGACGCCCGTGGAGAAGGCGGAGGATGAGGATCGATGAGGACAGGGTGACTCTTCCAGGGGTAAACGAACCCCCATTTCATCTACCCTTCGCGCTGTTATCGGCTGTCCCTTTTTCAATCGACGGAACCCCTGCTGCTAGGGTATCGACGTAGTCCGCGAGTTCATCTGCATGCGTGGCTTGCTGCCTGTTGCAAGACGCACGCCGGTGCATCCGCGTATGCGTGTACGTATAAGTCGTTTGTCACGATTTTTCACGCGATCGTTCGAACACGCGAGCCTGTCGGCCTGTCGAGCATTAATCTCGGATGTCGGTGGACAGCGGCGATTCGGCGAGCTATTGGCTTCGTTCCGTGGATCGAAGGTGGANTAATTGTAAGTCTTTTATACCGATTGAGAGTGTTAGCAGAAGTTATAGGTAATGTTTAAGGGTGGATTGTTAGAGGATGTATGAATGGTTGTGGAACTTTTACTCTGTGAGTATTTATGTAAGAAATTATGTGTATGAGCGGTGTTAAGGTTCGATAAATAAATGTTGTTGTTGTAGGTAACAGTAGAACTACCAAGTTTTAATGCAATGCAGTTGAATATGTTATTGTCAAAGTGGGGTGTAGAAGTAAATTGGTATATGTTATTGTTCTGTTTTGATAAAAGTTTGCGTACGTGTTACCGGAAACAATTTTGGTTTGAGTAATTATAAATTTATCGATGGGTTTGGTAGTTTTAAGTTTGTGTAGCAAAAGATATTACGTGTGAAAAGTAGGTTAAAGAATATTTGGTAATAGTTGAATTACATTTTAAAATTTGTCTTTGTTGAAAAAGGTGTTCCGTGAATTAATCTATTAAAGTGTAAATAATCTATCTATAATTTCAGGAATTTAAATATTAATCAGTGGAATATAATATACGGATGATTATACTAAATATCTTTGTTTGGTTATTTATTTATCCAATTTTTTTTATATATATGGAATTAAATAATAATTGGAGATAAAATAACGAAGCAAGGTAAACGAAAAATTTCTACAAAAGTAAATAACAATTTATAATTTGTGTTTCTAAAATTTTTAATTTATTTATGTACGTTAGGTAACTTCAAAAATTCGCAAAGATGAGATGGATCAATTGATTCTGATTAAAAAAGCAAAATTTAGTATTTTGGAAATCATTTTAAAACAATGAAAAATACATCTTTAAGTCAAAAGATACTGCAAGAGCATATTCCGAGAATGATTTCAACGAAACATTTTTGTACGGATTTTATTCGTGGTTCGTATCCTTTATCTTTCTTTTTTTTTAACTAAAGTCTAATAAAATTGCTCGCAGAATACGTGTAGCTTTTATCAAAAGAATAAATGCTAGTTTTTCAGCAAAAAATCTACGATTTTTTTTGGTTCACTGCTCTCACGTGGAACGTATTGTAGGAGAAAAATTTATTTCGCCTGTTTTTGCACATTTTTCGCGAAACAACATGAAATTGCGATACATGAAATAACCAACCGTACGTATAGTGGCTTATATTAAAACGCGATAACTGAACGAGAGCGATAAAATCAAAACTATGGAAGTATAATTATTATCGTTTAAAACTATCTACGTTTTCAATTTAATTAAAACCAATAGAAATATTAAACAACTGTGCTCCCTTTAGAAAATTACAAATTTATAAAATTATTAATATATAAAATTATTAATTTAAACAGTATTTCTATGCTACCTATATTTCATACAAAAATTACTATAATACCTTAACTTTGCTGCCGAAACAAGAAATTAATATTTACTAATTAAATATGTCTATAAGATCTTAAAAGATTAAGAGAATAAATAATTATTAAATAATTATAACAAAATTCTACGACTATTAATTTTAGATTCATATATTTGCCGCTTATTCGAAATAAATATTACAAATTAAAATTTAAAACGGAAAGACAGACCGCCAATTCTCATCCATCCTGCCCTCTGCAGTGCCACATTAAAACACTCGAGAATTTGAACAACCAAACCCTATCGCATCCTTCACTGCTTAGTACGAAAAATATATTTCTATGCTGCCTATATTTCATGAAAAAATTACTTTAACCCTCTATGGGACCGTGTGACTTAAAAATTTCAAACTGATGTATCTATATTTTAAAAAATTAATTTTGTTTAGTTATCACTGCACTATTCAATTTTATTACTGTATTACCGTAGCGACACCACGATCCATCTACAGCAATTATTAGTTAAAACATTTTCAAATTAAAGTGAAAAACTGTAATCAATCGTAATTTTTTCTCCAATAAGCAGACAAAATTCGGGTTATAGAGGGTTAATACCTTAACTTTGCTACTGAAATAAGAAATTAATATTTACTAATTAAATATGTCTATAAGATCTTAAAAGATTAAGAGAATAATTATTAAATAATTATAATAAATAATTATTAAATAATTATAATAAAATTCTACGACTATTAATTTCAGATTCATATATTTGCCGCTTCGAAATAAATATTATAAATTAAAATTTAAAACGAAAAGACAGACCGCCAATTCTCATCTATCCTGCCCTCTGCAGTGCCACATTAAAACACTCGAGAATTTGAACAACCAAACCCTATCGCATCCTTCACTTCCTAGTACAAAAAATATTTGTTTCATTTGGAACTAATACCACGGACGAGGTACAAATTAAAATTTAAAACGAAAGGACAGACCGCCAATTCTCATCTATCCTGCCCTCTGCAGTGCCACATTAACCCTTTGCGGACGAACGTCGCCGCTGCGACGACATTTGTTTGTTTTCTATTTTATTCTCCGCATAATTATTTACATGTTTAATTTATAATCTCGTTCCATATCAAAATTATCCTCCACCTACTACGAATCGGACTCGAAAGAGTGTTCGTCCGCAAAGGGTTGAAACACTCGAGAATTTGAACAACCAAACTCTATTGCATCCTTCACTGCCTAGTACAAAAAATATTTGTTTCATTTGAAATTAATACCACAGACGAGGTATAATATCCTGTATCTCGTCTGTGCTGATACGTACTAATACATTAAATGATGTATCAATAGTGTCTCACAGAAAAACGAGTTTCGTAACAATAAACAGAACCAAATAGTAGAATCGACAAGAATTTCAATTAATTTCTACGATCTAACCTGAAGTTCTATAAATGTTAACGCGAATCAGGAAAGAAGCATGGCTACGAGCATGTGCGATTTGTCTTACGTTAATAAAATTGAAATCACGGGTGAAGCTTACCTGTTGATCAGTGTTTCGGTATCCAACGATGCATCGACAAACGGACCACGTCGTTCAACACACGACACAACACTTTTAAATAAACTATTGCACACTTTTTTTCAATAAATATACGTACCGATGCGCGCACTGTTGCGTTTGAACCGAAAGGTTCCTCTGCTGCCATCTGCAGGTACCCTGGATAACTCTTCGTACAGAATGAGCACATTTTTAAATTGAAAATTCAAAAATGAAATTTCTTCAATCTTGCAAACCGAGTTGTGTGAAATTTGTAAATATATTGAATCGTTGTTACAATCGGTTATAACGATTGTTTCACCATGTTATACTTTATGTTAACACCAGATTTACGGAACCCGTCAATTTGACGCGGTTCAAATTTTGTGCTCA
>SMSQ01020116.1:47994-105619 GCA_019453375.1 Ctenoplectra terminalis | reverse complement strand
TTTTTTTTTTTCAATTATCGAGATGGAGCAACAACGAGTTAAATATAATACGAAACAGGTTTGCATGGGTAACGTTTTCAAAGATACAAACGAGCGAAGCATTATTATTTAATTTCTTGTCTATTGGAAATTGTATATACACGTAGCGTTAGATCGTAAGAATAAGTGTGTGCGTTCAAAAGAGTCGTAATCAAACGAATACATTTATATCGATTGATCGAGGAACCGAGGCAAAGATATTATATTGATCCGTGTACCGTACCGTACCATATGTACTACCTAGATAGAACGTAAATACAATATCCAAGATCGAGATACGAATCGTTTGTAAAAAAACAAATCGCGCGAATTTTCAGTCGTTGGAGACTCGGTCGACTATGGAGAACCACCTACTTTGGATTCCCTGAATGGCTGCAGGGAAACCGTGCGTGTAAAGATAACGAGTAGGTACGATGAAGAGTTCTCGAAATTTTTTACACCGATAGGATCGGATATGCGCTGATAAATCTAAGCAATCTAATAGTAACAAAATAAAAAGAAACGTTTCAGGGCTCGGAGATTCGCGGCTTTGTTTTTTATCAGGGAAGAAAACGACCGAACGTCGACATCTCTTCAATACGGTTTCACATCCGCTGGATAGTCCGCCGACGAGTATTATCTTCGTTTTAAAGGACCGTTTATTCGATATGAATCGAAACGGTACTCTTCCAAAACGATCGAACCTTCTTTTACGAAGCAAGCATGTTCGAAATAAACGAAGCGCAGTCGTTGAAGAAAGAACCATTGAAACGTTCCACGAATTTGCAAATTATACGATAAAAACTTGATATGAATTCGCGGTGGAAAACTTTTAAAGGTTAATGCTTTTTCTTTCCCTATGCATGCATGCGATGGATACCAAACAAGTTAAGATAGAACAACGTAGGAGCAATGCTCGTATATACAGCAACATGTTCTTTCTTCTAAAAGCTTTACACAACATACCATACACGCGTGCAAACACATATGTGTAACATTAATTATAAATAAAATATACCTATAGAGAGACTAGTTGCAATAATATTTACATACATTGATATAATAATGTTAAAAGTGTATCGATGGTTGTATACTTGTTGTTTGCTAGAGAAAAACCCATGAGATCGTTACGAGTAGAAGCTGTATTTCTCCGATACTACGTTCCGATCCTAAGCTACTGCGAGCGCGTACAAAAACTTACATCGTTACTTGTGATTGCTCGTTGATAGATCTTGAGCGTGAGATGAGCACAATCTAGTTTGATAATATTTTCAAAAATCAAACTTCATATACGTACGATGAAAGAAAATTATATCTGCGAGTAGTGTTGTAGAACGTTGAAATCCATAATGTTGTTAACTTGTACAAATGTGTTTGTTAATATATATATATATATATATATATATATATATATATATATACACACACACACACACACACACACATGCATGCATACATACATACATATAGATATGCATACACAGGGACGGATCTAGACGAAATTTGGATGAAAGATGATAAATTGAATGGAAAGTCGAGCCGATGAGAAGGAAATGGGATAGACATTGGTGCAAATCGAGTCGAATATAAATGCGATAAGCATAAAACTGATTTCCCCCGCGAATTCGATGAATTCTCGAGGTTGCGTTACGCTGTGTTACGCGAATGCCGACCTACTCCCGATAAGAAGCGCGAGTCAATTCGATTTGCAAATTCTCCGCGAACGTTTGTCGCCGATCGAGTATATTTGAAGGAAAAAGGAAAACAGTACTGGCATCGTGTTTGCGGAAGTGGATCGAGACCTCGAGCGATTTTCAGAACCGAGTATTTATGATGAACGGGTCTACTCGAAACTGTGCTGATTGTAAGAAACGACGAATCGATCTTGTTGCATCGATATAACGTTATTAGATTATCTTTGCTAATTTTACAATGTAATATGTATTCTGGTTAAGAGTTATTTACATTCCTGTAAATATAGAAGACATATTATTATTGTACTATTGTACCTATGTATTGTATTTCGATCGTCGGTCGATAACGTTTTGTCCGATTCTTCGTTCCGATTTCTCGATCGTAATCCACGATGATTCTTTTTTCTTTTACTTTCTTACGTTTCGGTTCGAACGAACAGATGGAAAATTTTGACAAACAACAGCTTGACCATAGCTCCTATTACGAACAGACGATAACCGATATCACGAGGCGTGAAAATTTCTTTACGCGCGAGATCGTAAAGACTAAGAATCATTGTCTCGTTATTTAACCAAACCTTATCTTCGATAAATTGCGCGTCCTTTATCGATTTATCCGAGCTCGAGTAGTTGTTGAACCAAGGCTTTGTTCGATATAGACTAGGCCAAAATAAACAAAAAGATGTCTCATGTATATGCAGATGTGTATAGTTTTATTATATCCAATAGGCTCTGCGTGCAAGAAGCACGAGTCACCAAATTACCAATACATTTCTTTCGGTTTGTCCATTGTAACGTACATACGTATATACGTACATACGTACATACGTACATACGTATACGTATGTACATATTTAATCAGCTGGTATATGGGTCCGATTGAATCTGCCTGTGTAGTCGTTGGTAAACAACGAGATTCGAGAAGAGGAAAGCTATTTTTTATTCTCACTAGCGATGCGATTGCACGGTGTGCGCGTAACTGCGTCTCTATTTGCGTAGAGTCGCATCGATATAAGTAAAAAAGCGTGTTTAAGGAGAAAAAAAATATATGAAAAGAAATTAGAATAAGCACGCGAATCGACTCTGAAAATCGCTAGTTTTTCACCCAATGACCTCGATGCTTGAACGCGATGCTTTGAAAACACTTTCAATTTTTATCTCGTAGATTTATCTTAGCCACCGCTAACAACTTTGTTTCAGCAAATTGAGTATCGTTCGACGCTACTTATCGTTGAAACGCATGATATGTTTCCGTGTACGTTGTTCAATAGTATATATTTAAATAAATATTTGCGTGTTTAACGTGAAAATGTGTTACATGTACGATCGTATCTGTCAAATTTAAGAATCTCCTACAACTGTTGGAACAGGTTGGCTGATGTTTTTCCCCGACACATTGTGCTGCACATTTCGATATACTACGATACACGAGATATATATGTGTGTGTGTGTGTGTTGGTGTGCGTGCGAGCGAGCGAGCGCGCGCGCGCGAGTTATATGTACAATATTTAATTTATTTATTTTCTAAATATTCAGGGTAGAAAAATATTTTGTCAAAGAACACGTATCAATGGTTGGTTACGTGAAAATTTTCATCGGACGAAAGTGTTAGATCCTACGTTACGAACGAAAAAAAAACAAAAAAAACTAATACAATTGCGTCAATACATGTCGATTTTTTATGCGATTCACATATCATTTCATTAATAGCTACCGTTACAAACAATTTTAATTGATAATTAACATTTAACAGCGGTATATACAAAAAAAAAAGTGTTACTTAATACTATTATAATCATACTATCGCATTCGCTCATACGTGATGCGATATTTCATTCTTAAACAATTATAATTGAATTAATATATTTAAATTCTTACGTAATTACGTTGATATATTTGCTCCTCAAAAGAGACCGAAATACTAAATAAAAACAAAATATCGACTGTCGTCGGCAAAATCGTTACCAAAGATCCATCACTTTTCGACGATAAAATATCCTAATATTCTAATGTACAATTTGAACGCTTCGACGACACGATCGAAAATCAGTCTACTAAGCAAAATAAAGAACAACGATTACCATAAAAATTCACGGCATACTATAGTTCGATCTAAGTATACGCATATCCTCCCCATTGGTTTAAGCGTTGTCTTCTCGAGAGAAAAGAAAAGAAAAGAAAAGAAAAGAAAAGAAAAGAAAAGAAAAGAAAAGAAAAGAAAAGGAAGGAGAGAAGAGAGAAAAAGAAAAAAAAAAATATCCAAAAACAACTGGTTTGCATCATTGTATCCTAAAAGTAACCTAAAAATATATAAGTCTAGCATCTTCTGGATTTTGTTCTACCGGACAATACGGACATTTCAATCTGAAAAAGAAAATTAAATTCGTTTAATTTAGTTTTTCGTCCTCTCTACCTTTTATTATTTATTCTCTGAACAATTCCAGTTTTCAATTTAATATTCGGCTTCCTATCAAAAGACGTACTTGTTTGCGTTGGTAAGTTTGTTTAACGCGTCTCTCGAAATAACATGTCCGCAAACCAGTTTCATCGGAGGATTGTTCTCCGTGCTCTGTTGTCTTAAAATCGGACACGCGAAAACAGAATGATAACGACCCTCTTTGCCTAGATCTATTTCGATCTGTGTAAAGAATATCAGCTATTAAATAATCGTATCCCTTTTTAAACATTTAAAAGATTTATTTTTGCAATGGTTTGCAAACTTACCGGTAGTTCGTCTTTTCCATTCCAAACGGTATTTACTTGTCTTTGTTGCATAACTTGTTTAATATTCAAAAGTGTTGGTAACGCGGTACAACCCGCGTTAATGCTAAAACATAAGTTACAAGATTTTTCTATCGCTTCGTACGTTCGTCGATGTAACGAACCGCGTAAAAACGTACCACACCGAAAGAGGACTATCCACGCTTAAACCAAACAACGTGCAAGCTTCTCTTGTGAATACATCGTGAATATCTAGCCACAAAGTAGGATCCAGTAAATGACTATAAGGGGAGGATTGTATTCCGTTGGGTAAGTAAAGTAGGGTGCCCATTAAAGCTTGCACCTCTTTTCCGTGACGTCCGACGTATTGCGTAAGATTTTGTCGGGCGTATGTTATTGCTTCGGTTTGTTTGCTAGGTCCTTGTTGAATCAGTCTTATGAAATGTAACCTATGCAATTTAAATTCTAGGGAGGAATTCTACAAATAATGTTTAACATCAGACAAATTTGTGTCTCAATAGTTATATACGATTAGTAGGAATGAACGATGCTGTGCATACTTGTACCAGAAGTGCCTCTCTATGCGTTTTTGCCCAATCGAGAGCTGGTTCGAGATTCCTTTGCTTCAAACAATCTAGTATATAATTTAATTCTGTAAATGGTTCCTTCGTTCCTTCGTCCGTTTTAATCCCAGCCTCCTACAATTGCGGATCCATTGTATTTTTTATTCATCTTTTTAACGATTCGACTAAGTAGAAAAATATTATCGCCGATGTTCATCAAAGGGATCCCTGTAGACTCACCGCTGCTAATTCTGTTGCGATATCCAACATACCATGACGATAGAAATGCTGACAAATAACTTGATTTAAAAGATGTGATTTTTCTGGGCCCGAGAAAACATCTTCTCTGCTTGTACTTGCAAAATCGGCGGTAAAATTTCTATCGATTGCCTTTCCCACTTTCGAAACCGATCCATGTAACTCTCTATGTTCCGTAGTTAAACGATGTACAGTTTCGCATACTTTCTTCATTGCTTCTTTTAATATTTGCACTTGGCCCGGTGTTAATTCATGATCGGACGGTGCTGATGGAAAAAGAATTCCGATACTTTTAAATAGGATAATGTATAGTCTGAATGTTACGCGAGATTAAAGTATATCGTGTTCTCTTATAAACTAAAACTATCCGGTAGAGTTACATAAAAATGTAAACGATGATCGAGAAACGTTTTGAGCGAAGAAAAATACAGAATATATGTTACTACCAAAGGTTCGAATTGGATGATATAACGGGAAGCGAAAAAAGAAAGATTTTTATAATTTTCAGGTTAAATTCTGTTCAATCTATATGCTGACATTGAGTAGATAATAATTTTAATCTTTCAGACGCATCATTTTTTACGTTTATTAACAATATTATAATTTCTGAAACGGTTAATTTTTTTTATCGATGGATTGTCAACGAGACATTGTACGTAGCGGGTAAGCTTTCAATTTACCTTCTGCGAATTCTTTTTTTAAAGATTCAATGTGATTTATCAGATCTTGTAGTACCGCCTCTGCATGTTCGTTTACCACGCCAAATTTCAATAAAATCTTGTCAACTTCACGTTCAACAGCATTACAGGCCTCCATTATTGTTTTTCTTGGTGATATCGCGTCACTACTTGTCACTTTTGCTTTATGCACAAATCACATACGCGTAGATATATGTATAGCTCGCGTGCGCGCACAGATGCATTCGCACACAAAAAACACGCGTGCGTTCAACCGTATAGTTATCATGGCTTATGTGTTCGTCTATACGTATGCGTACACACTTCGCACAGTTACGGGCAGGCGTTAATTTATATTTAAAACTTGTGAAATTAAAATTTATATAAATCTTGTAAACCTAAGCAAGAAATTTATGAAATTTATGAAATGTATGAAATGTATGAAAGGTATAAAATTAAAAAAAATTAAACATACGATGCAAATAACATTTATCAAATTTAATTTCAACAACAATTACTTTTATTATTTGTATTATTATTATTATNGATGATATAACGGGAAGCGAAAAAAGAAAGATTTTTATAATTTTCAGGTTAAATTCTGTTCAATCTATATGCTGACATTGAGTAGATAATAATTTTAATCTTTCAGACGCATCATTTTTTACGTTTATTAACAATATTATAATTTCTGAAACGGTTAATTTTTTTTATCGATGGATTGTCAACGAGACATTGTACGTAGCGGGTAAGCTTTCAATTTACCTTCTGCGAATTCTTTTTTTAAAGATTCAATGTGATTTATCAGATCTTGTAGTACCGCCTCTGCATGTTCGTTTACCACGCCAAATTTCAATAAAATCTTGTCAACTTCACGTTCAACAGCATTACAGGCCTCCATTATTGTTTTTCTTGGTGATATCGCGTCACTACTTGTCACTTTTGCTTTATGCACAAATCACATACGCGTAGATATATGTATAGCTCGCGTGCGCGCACAGATGCATTCGCACACAAAAAACACGCGTGCGTTCAACCGTATAGTTATCATGGCTTATGTGTTCGTCTATACGTATGCGTACACACTTCGCACAGTTACGGGCAGGCGTTAATTTATATTTAAAACTTGTGAAATTAAAATTTATATAAATCTTGTAAACCTAAGCAAGAAATTTATGAAATTTATGAAATGTATGAAATGTATGAAAGGTATAAAATTAAAAAAAATTAAACATACGATGCAAATAACATTTATCAAATTTAATTTCAACAACAATTACTTTTATTATTTGTATTATTATTATTATTCTTGTTGTTGTTGTTGTTGTTGTTGTTGTTGTTGCTGCTGCTGCTGCTGCTGCTGCTGTTCCTGTTGCTGTTGCTGTTTTTGTTTTTACCATTATCATCTCTGTGGCATAATATATTTATATACCCTTTTCGTACGATGACATTATATTAATGTTTCATGCTATTTGGAAATATACAACTGTCATGAAATATAATTTACTTTATCGGAATGATAATATTTAATACAGTTTTTGAATTTCTGATCTAAATATTTGACTTTCATTGCAATAATACCATTTTACTAGTTATGGAATTTCTCATAAACAATTTGGTATATCGATAACAAATATTTTTTTCCTTTTATAATTACTCCATAGTTGAATCAAATTGGATGTTGCTCTGTAACAAATAGATATGTACGAGTTTGCTTATATAATTAACAAAAATGGCTTAGCTACTGATATTATAATAACAATAATAACAATAATAATAATAATAAGATATATTTACCCATTCACGTGCCATCATAAGAATCGTATTTTTCGATAATTTTGGACCAATTAAGGGATTCATTTGTGCCATGTAACAACATAACCAGCTGTGAAAATAAATAGTCTGTTCTATAATATTTAGTTATAAATATAATAAAGTATTTTATTTAGTATCTGTCAACTTACAATAACCAACATGAGAATGCTGTGAGCATAAGCATAACCTGAAGGATCCTATAACGAAAGACATTACAGTTACGACGTTATTATCAAGTTATTATCAAGTTAAAGTAGCGATAGTTTAATAAAATCGATAACATTAATTTGATTTATGTTTTCTTGTAACAGAAAGTTTTCGAACGATCAAAATCTTTACGTTTGTCAATTAGAATAAAACACATACCCACGATTGGTACCTCTTGGGACAAAAATAGGTAAGATGATACCTACTATTGCCCAAATTGTTGTAAAAATGAAGAGTGGTATAAATGATGCTCCCATTTTTCTTTGTAATCAGTTATTTCTTTCTATCTCTTATAAATGGGCCGAGCCCATGCAATGTACTAATGTAAATGCGAATCACGTGAATATCTCGATTTATCTCGACTACTCGTATTCTCGTTTCTAAAACGAGAGTTGCGAGATACGATCGATCGATCGATCCAACAAGCATCTATTTCTTCGATACGATACACGATTTGCAATTTACCGATAATCGAAATTAAATCAGGAATCAATTGAGAAACGTTGGCTTTATTGATGAAAATTTTACAAATTTTACAAATCTTAAAGTTCATAAGAAATTTGAAATAGAACTTGGATAAGGATAATGTTTTTTCTTCTTTGTCTCTCTCTCTCTCTCTCTGACACACACACACACACACACACATATTTGTTTTTTCTTCTAGAAATACAATACTTTTTGTAGCCAATAAAAATCATCTCAAGACACTTTATGTTAACGATTGAACACTCGTGTTTTCCGATCGATGTATCGAAACTTCAAATTCAACGAAGGTCTTCTCTTCTTTGCCAAGGTAATTTCTTGGTCGTTAAGTTTGATCTCCAAATAATCGTTGTTGCGTTAATTCGGTATTGTTATTTAATCGTTGAGCTTCATCGTAAGTTTTCGATACACCTACGACCGATGGACCGTCTCCTCCACCGATCGTTGAACACTGATCCATTTTACTAGTTGTCATTTCGGACTGTGTTTCGATGCACTGAACCAACGATTCCGTTAAACGTCTAGCAGACTTTTTATCCGATCCGGTAACGATTGTATCGTGTTGCGTTTTCACATGGTGAGGTTTTGTCGGAGTCGTGGTCAAAGTTGTACAAGAAGTTATAAACCTTTCTATAATACCTGAAAGTTTTAGCATGTCAATGGTTAAAGAGGAGTTAAAATTAAAGAATTTTGTGAACCGTGAACACGTTACCTGTTAGATTCATACTTTCTTCGGATAAACAGATATCATCGTGAGAATTAATACTATCCCTGCTAAAAAGGTGTTGTCTGATGGTAGTCAAATTTCGAGTTTTTAATCTAAGATCGGTCGAGAATCGATTAACAAAGTCATTTTTATGCGGCGTTTTGTACATAACCGAACGTTCTACGCGCATCTCGCGTCCCTTTTTAATATAGGGAATCAAGCAGGACAAATTTAATTGTGTTCTAGAAACACTATTCGGGGTTTGTATAGACAAAGGTGATTTACAGCTGCTCACTGAAAGAATATATCGAATATAACGAATGTATGGAGTATGATGATAAAAAAAAAAAAAAAAAAAAAAAGATACATATGAATTAATGGGATTTGGAAAATATTATTTTTACCCGTATAAGGAGTTCTTATGTAGGCTATAGGTTTTTCAGGATGATCGTTGGATGGTTTGTAAATCGTAGATGTCAATCTATTGCTGACATCTGAAAAGGGAGAAAATGATATCGAAACGATGCGTGTAATTAGTAATTAGTAATTGTTAATTATAAATTGGAAAGGGTGTGACGTCGTACCGTGAATAGTATCGCCCTGTCCTTTGCCATTTTTTCCGTAACTTGTATTCATCAACGATGTATTATTCATAATGGCAACCAAAGCGGGATGTAGCCTTTTGACTACGTTTAAAATCAGTTCGCATCGTTTGATAACCCTCAACTGTTGTGGTTCTGTAGCGTTCTCTGTTAAAAGACTTTTCGAAGCAGTATCGGCCTCGAATATCGCTTTGAAATAGGAGAACGATTACTAGGTTTAAAATTAACACCAAAGATATAAATTGTACAGAATACATAAATTAGAGACTTTAAATGTTTACCAGCTTTTAATTCTCTGATCATCATTATGGTTTGCCTTTCAACGATGTCGCTTCCAATATCGTTTATAGTCGTACTAATCTGACGAGAAAGTGACAACGATCTGAGAACAACGCTCTGTACCTGTACCTGAGTGACAGGTTTTCTACTGTCCAGACAATTCGACATTATCGAGATACGATCTTGAAGATCGTCCGAAACTACCTAAATGTACGAAATTACATGTATCGACTTATTTTTTACGTACGATATGTATTCCATGCGTATACGATATTCCGCGAGGTACCTGACAATAAGCCGCCGAATCCATAACCAAATTGATCGCATCCTGTAATTTATTAACTTCCAACTGCCACTGCGCGGTTAACAGTTTTACGTTTGCTCGGATTTCTTTGCTTTCTGGATGCAAGTAAAATGTAACGATCGCAGAAATCAATTCGGTTTCCAAAGATTCGAGACTTGCTAAACAATTTCGTATTTGATTGATCCCTAGGACAGTATAGTGGAGTAAACATAGGAGTAAATAAATAACGAGAGATAGTCGTGGACCGAATATTAATTAATATAAATTAACTTACGGTTTCTATCTTTGCAAGAAGCAATTGCAAACAGTCCAATTTGCATGGACTTATCTATAATTTGATCGAATTCTTCTATAGCGTTGGACAAATCGTTCTTAGATCGATTTTTAGCGATTAATGAGTTGCCACAGATTGTAACAAGTTTCCTCAGAGCGTGAAAGGGATCGCTGAAAACTTCCATTACAAGATTCAGTACCGAGACATTAATTTTACGCTCTAATCGATAAAGCGCATCGCTCAAACTATTTATAAATAAATTATTCAGGGCCATATCAGACGATTCGGATGTTAATTGAAACTTCAAATTCTCATATTCCGATATAATGGATTGACATGTTCCGGTTATCGCTTTAAAATTACAGGGATTGCAGACCTGTGCAATTGCCATCGCGTACGAGAACACGTCTTCTATTCCAAACCATAAATTTTTGTATTCCAATATTTGATCTTGTTGCGATTTATTCAACATTTCCGACAAAATATCCAATACCAAATCCATTCTAAACGAAACGAAACGAAACGAAACGAAAACCAGTGAAACGTACAGGTAAAACATTCCTCGAACCGAATAACATTAATCGATTATTACGTTACCTATGAACAAAATGATTTTCTTGTTCCGATGCTTCATCTTCGGGCAAAGGATTCGATACGTCTAATACCTCCGCTATCATCTTTAAACAAAAGCAAAGTCTTTCGCAGACATATTTCTTGCAGTTCTATGTAAATAAAATCATAAATATTCTATTAGTTGTAAGCTTATACGTGCCATTAAAAATGTAGAGAAGTATAGAAAAAAAAAAATAATATTCGATTACATATATCGTTGCGTTTAGCCGATGCTGTTCTTGTACTAATTGTACTAGTAGCTTAAACGCTGCGCACAACTGACATAAGTATAGTACAACCTTTTCAGCTAGCGATCGACACACCAAGCTCTTTTTATATATTTGCAACGGCGCGAGCAATTCTAAAAGAGAAGTGCCCAATTCCTAAAGGTGACAGAATACTTAAAGCTATATTGGGTCAACGAATAAAACTAGAATAGTTGTAGAAAATAATACGGAACGTCTCGTATCTATATTTTCTTATCTCTATCTATATTACCTTGATATTTTGAAAATGTTCAATTTCATCGGCCTGACCCATTTCCTTGATGTAATCCAAACAATCCGTTAATCTTTGTTTCAATGGCAAACATTCTAATTTTTCTAGAGCTTCGAGAGCCAATTTAAATTTATCCAATACAGCGGATAAAATTCGATCCGCCGTCTGCTTGTCTATGCTTTCGATCTGTGAAGAATATTTTTTTTTTGTTTTTATTTGTTTCTTTTTGTTTCTTTTTGTTTCTTTTTGTTTCTTCAATGAAAGTTGAAAAAGAAACAGTCTATGTTTTGTTTTAACGTACAGATTCATTCATATATCCTAGCGAACAAAATTCTTCCACGATATTAGTGATCTTTGATTCCATTTCTTCGTAATCGTTAATTTCTTCTTTCGAAAGGGCGTCAAATTTTTCACCCACACGTTCCAACTGTTCGAAGAGAGGCGATTTTTTTGACGCAAAATCATTTGCAGACAGGGGGTTATGGTTGATCAGTTCTTTGAATTTATTTATCTAAGATATGAAATATGTTTAAAAAATAATTACGTTTTACGGAATCGAGTAACGTGAGAACGTAAAAAAAAATATTTTGTTACTTGTTCTTCTATGGGTATTAATATTCCTTTTATTTCCTTTGTCTTTACTACTTTTTACTTTTTACTTTTTACTTTTTACTTTTTAGTTTTTAGTTTTTTAAACAATCAACGACGAAGTAAACCTCGCAACTCTTGGTTATTTGTAAACAACATGAAAGTAGTAACTAATTGATTTTTAATTCCCCATTGTAACAATGGAAACCAATATCTGAGGATGTTTCAAAATGTTACGGTTCTACCACGTTTGGTACAAAAAAGAAATGGTACGTAACCGATCGCTTATAATATTCATTGTTACTTTGTTACGTACGATAAGTGTTTTAATCCAACAACTTATATTTTTAAGCGCGTGCGTTGGCATAGAAATTCTGATAAATCGATTCTTTTTTTCTCAAATTATACCAGCAATTTATTTGGCTGTTCGTTTAATCCAAGTTGTCCATACTGACTGGCGTTGAGTACGCAACCATGCATTTACACGTGTGAATATGCATGGAACAAGGTAAAGAACAGTTTGATAATATCGACGGTGAAGCGAGTCATCTGTGAGCGATCCGTTTTACCATTTCCACGATACAATTGCATATTTACGATTGTGCATGGAAAACGATATAATTTGTTAACGTTGTAAGCGGTATAAGTATATCGTAAATATTCCCTTAATATTCCTATATTAATATAGTCATAAGTTTTTCAAACGAAACGGTACGTGTTCACGATGAAGCTCAAAACTGTGGCATTCTAGTAGAATGGATTGATTTTTCTCATACATCTTTCTAACACTTGCGTGATTAATCAGTGGGTTATCTTGTGATAAAATTTTATCAATCCTTGTTCGTTTCTCATTTTTTCATATCTTTGTATCATTATAAATCCGGTTGAACATAATCCTAGCGGTATCTAATTAATAATTACATTTTTAAAACGGCTCCTAATTTCCCAATACAAGAATGGGTTATGTAATTTAATCGAATCTCTTTCATGGAATAGTACTATATTTACGATTTTTTCTTAAGTTTTTTTTATCGCTAAAATATATATTTTAAATATATATGTTCTTTCCCTTTTAACCGCATTCCAACCATTTACGTTCATCACAATACGAAACATACAACGCGTGTATGAATTTTTAACATTTCATTAACATTACCATATAAACTCTATATGAACGGTAGATTTTTTATTATTTTTTTTTTTTTTTTTTTTTTTTTTTTTTTTTTTTTTTTTTTACAAAGTATGGTTAGGCGCGCGCGTGTGCGTGGGGCAGGGGTTATATATACATTATATTTTATTCATTGTATATATATTTTTTCAGATATCAAAGAAGATTACCAATTGAAATTAACGATTGTTTTTGGATGTCGTAACTTGGTACTCTACACGGAACATATTGTATTGATCGGAAGGATGGTTAGATATTATGAGAACAGTATAATTTTTCAGTTTAACTGGAATCAAGTTGCGCAAGGATTTTGGCGAAGATATCCGAATCCGAACAGGCAGGTGTCGAGTTAAAAAGATATCGAAGTCAAATATATAAAACAGTGATATTGTTTGTCGATAAATATTTGAAAAAAATGATAAAGTTTAAATTCTTTTCTCAGTACCCATGTACTTACGGAAGACACCTTATCGAGGAACGTTAAGAACGGTATATTACATACCACGCGAGTATTGACAAAAACTAACAGGGTGCCGAAATGGGGCGAGAGATTTATTAGCAAAAATGTTGTAAAAATAATCGAAGAGAGCACGGTAGATCCAAAGACAAGAACTTTAACAACGTACACGAGAAACTTAGGCTATGCTAAAGTGATGGTAATTTTGTGTAACATACGTAGCATCTATTTTTATAATAAGTATATAGAAAGTGACGCTTGCTGTAATTTCCATGTTTCGCAGAGTATCGTTGAGAAGGTCGTCTATAGGGTTTGCGAAGAAAATTCAAACTGGACGGTAGCAAAGAGATCGGCTTGGATCGACAGCCAAGTGTTTGGATTTAGTAGAGCTATTCAAGCGTTTGGATTGGACAGATTTAAAAAGAACTGTACTTTGATGTATAACGGTTTCAATTACGTTCTAGCGCATATGTTTCCGCATACGGCACAGTATATGAATCCAACCCTTTCACAAATGGGTTTCGCTCATCTAGTAAGTACAACGCGTGTAGTAAATAATGTACGAGTAGAAGAAATAATGTTTACCGAGGTGTTTCTTCATTTTTGTTTGTTTGTCAGATCGACGAAGCAGTTGGAATAAAATCCAGTCTTGCGGAAGATTTTCAACATTCGTTGCAAGGTAAAGCGGAGAAGGTAAAGGATGCTGCGAAAAAGGCAACTGATTTAGCGAAGAAAAAAGCTGGAACTATTTATGCAGCATATCAATCTGAACAATCGTAAACAGAGCGATATCGTTGGCGTGAATAATGATCTAAAGTATTTTGACAAGTAGAGAAAATGTAATTGAAAAAAATGATAGTTTTGAATGCAGCAACCGAAAGATAAATTTGATTGATTAATCTAGTGAAACCGAACGACTAGGATGAAATTGTTGGGTATCGTTCGATACCGTTCAGGTTCATTCTCATCTTCGGCTAATTAGTATTGGATCGTCGTTAAAACAAGATAGACGAGAGAACGAAATTTTTATTCCAACTATTATACGTTTGCTACGATAGTTGTATCACGTTACCATTCCTGCCAATTACCGATTCATTTTTAATCTTTAAGATTCATATAAGATGTGTCTTACGATAGAGATTTTAAGAGGCGGTAACATATTTTTGGCGACAACGATCATTGACGATGCTAAATTACGTGAAAGTGGCACTATTGCGGTACGTCTTTATCATCGAGTTCGAAACTAACAAAGTTTCATCGTACCGTTTCTATACATATTTTTCCTTGATAGCGTTTATACGTTTAAATGGAATAAGAATATAAGAAAGTAAGAAAATAAGAAAATAAGAAAATAAGAAAATAAGAAAGTAAAAAAAGAAAGAAAGAAAGAAAGAAAAAGGAACGAACGATGTACATTATCTTGTATAATATTCTAATAATAGAGGAAACATACTAGAACGAGCCGAGAGATGGAATGAATTTACCTTGTTTGAATAAAAATGAAAGTTCTTGTTGAACGAGATTGATGGATTGAGAAAAGAAAAGTCTTAATTATAGGTGTATGTACTGTACAGTAGTACTGTACGCGTGCTTGCGTGCTCGCTTGCTTGCGCGCGTATGAGCGTACGCGCATAAGTACCAATCATTTTTTTTATCTACACGATTCAAAATTTTGTCTTTGTCGTTTCATATCGGTATCTAACGGTTTTCTTACTTAATCGTAAAACTGGAATGATACTCGCATCGGAGAGGTATTCGTTGAAATTTCATGTTGATCGTATGCACGCGTATACGTAAAATAATACTGTTCGGTGTATACATATAATAGAGAAAATTGTATAAATTGTAATTACAGAGAGTCTAGCGAATATACGTAGAGCGAAATTCTAATTTAACGTTTACGTTTAGTCAGCATTGTAAATCGTGCAAATATTACATAGGACAGACAAATGTATCGACCTATATAAATATAATACTATCCGATGAACAATGAAGGGATGAAATTGTAAAATTTGGATCATTGCATTTGTGGTAATTACGTTTAATTATAAAAAAATATCTCGTCTTGACACGATCTCGAAGATACGTGAAAGTTTCTCGTTGATAGACAAGTATCGGTTTTCGTTTCGTTGGTTGACGTTCGTTTTGACGAGATGAAATGGACAAACACGCGAGATAAAATGTGAAACAAAGTGGTGGCAACTAATTTATAAGGTAACCTTGAGCAGTAGATCTGACATCTGACGAAACGTGGAATTTCCAGGCTCGGAGATTCAATATGCATACAGGCGAGTACGGAAGATTCTAACTCGTCCAACGTAATTGTTTGTCCATTTATTTTGTTTTTTCTTCGCGTACAGAGAAGAAGCGGCGAGGGAGATAGAAGATGAGTTTATTTTTTTCCTCTCTTTCGTATTTTCATCAAAGACGTTGACCGGAGTTGAGTATAAGGTTGAAACGGGAAAGTCCAGTGATTCTTGCAAGACCGGTTGGCTGTTGTGATGGCGTCAGCTATAAAAGTACGCGGACGACTTTTTTTGTTCAGTCTATTCTTGATCTCCCTGCTTTAGCAAAACGTATAGACTCGTGAAGAAATAGTGAGTGCGAGTGCGAGTGCGAGTGCGAGTGTAGCGTGAGAGTACGAGCGAAGGAAGGAGGAGCACGATCAAGCATAATCAAGTATAATCAACTATAATCAAGTATAATAAAGCATAATGTGGTTATTTTATCTAACATTAGGTGAGTATCGTACGATTATTGTATCAACGATTGATTTACATTATACGAATGAGAAAACACATTTCGTAATCGCAGCTATTGCATCGAGCAGGAGCGTGATCGCCATGCCACAGGTAAGGAAAATTAGTTCGTTCAATTATCGAGACGTTTCGTTGGATCGAGGCGATTAACAAACGAACCGTTCGTTGCTCGATCGTGCAAAGAACGACGAGCTGTTCGACAGCAATGCTCCGTCTCAAACGACACCCAGCACGTTCGGAGTAGACGGTTTTGTTTTCGACGGACCGGCGGACAGACCGTTCTCGGGATTACAAGATTCTACAACTGCGACGACCACAACTTCTACTTCCAGAATCACCGCAGAATCTCAGTTAACTACGACAACGATTCCTCCGGCTGATCCTCGATTCGATCAGTGCGTTACGCAATGCCCGGTTAGTCAAGCGCGTTTCTTTTTTTTTTTTTTTCTCCATTTCTCCATTTCTCCATTTCTTCATTTCTCCATTTCTCCATTTCCCCATTTCTCCATTTCTTCTTTTATCCTTACAATCTTCCTCTCTTTGTTTTATCGTGCAACGATTGCTACGAGTATGAGGAAGTCATAGCTGTTCATTCGTCACACCGATTTCGCTATGTTGACTTATTTTCGTTGAGCGAACTGAAGAGTGAAAAACGGTGCACAGTATATGACAAAAAATAATAAGAAACGATGAAATTTTTCAGGCAACACCCGAATATAATCCCATTTGCGGGTCGGACAACGTCGAATACGATAATCCAGGACGATTAAATTGCGCATCGGCATGCGGCAAGGGTAAGTAACGATCGCTATACGCGTACGGTTCTGACTAGTTAGCCAGCCAATGAATTACCAATGAATTGCTAATGAAATGTATCGGTTGTTTGTTACAGACGTCACGTTAAAGTATTACGGACGCTGCACGACCACGAAGATAAGAGGAGGCTAATGATTCATCGAATAACGTGTTTAGTTGATCAACGATATCGGTTCGCCGATGTGATTCGCTCGAAAAGACTGTTATTAGCTTATATGAAGATAATTACGTAATTGTCGATTCATCGTCGTTTTATTCTTAATAGAAGTTTTTATCGAAAAGAATCGTTTCTTCATTTCTGTTTCTTGCGTTCATTCCTTTAACTCCATTGAATTTGAGATGGATTAATGAAAAGTGTGTAAACAGCGTGAATGACGCGAATGACGCGAATGACGCGAATGACGCGAATGGAATAGGAAAAAGACAAGGATTAAAAGAACAGAAAAAGAAGAAAAGATGGGAGTAGGAATAAGGTAACGAATGGATAACGAGTCGAGTCAACCGGGAGACGAGGAGATAGCATTGTGATCGGCCCATCTAACTCTTCGCGCGACTTCAAAGTTTCCTCCGTGAATACCGTACAGATGTCTGGCAAGTACGTTAGCTCTATCCTCTTCTGCTCTGATAGCCATTCGTCTATACTGGCCGACGGCCAACAAGCAGCCGACGATTAACGCGATTTGAACGATCAACCAAAAAATCAGCAGGCTCAAAGCAAGACTGGCGTCGACGCAAAACAGTCCGTCCACAGAGTCTGAGAAGAAAAGAAGCATTGCGTGTAGACACGAAAAAGTCTGTGTATCTCTGTATCGGAGCCAGATTGAATAGGACGAGGAAAAGGTTGCAAGACTTACTTTCTCCGGTGATTAACACGGTATCGGGAGACGCGTTATCTCTCGAGGACAAACGATCAGCCGAGGACGCGACGGGATTTTGAACGATTATAGATAGTTGTAGCGGTAACTCCTCTGGAGTTTCATTTCGAGACATTTGTTCCGCTTCGTTGTCGCGGTTTGTTCGTGTCATGCTCAAATACTCGGTGGCTCGTTTCTTCTTTCCATAAGAAAGTTTGTCGCCATTGCAGTTGGTCTGTAACACATGGAATCCAACCATCGAGGACGTATAGACGATCCGTTATCGGAATTGGTTATACAGGTAATTGGTATAAAGGTATTAGGATAGAATGGGAGAATGGGAGAATGGGAGAATGCGTGAATGCGTGAATGCATCTAGCTTACCGGCATACATTTTTCCAAGCAGAATCTAACGACCACGTTGAATCGGACTAACTGACTGTCGGGGAACTTGAAGGCGGTAAAGGTTGCGATCAGAGAACGAGCGTCGAGCGAATCTTTCAAAAGGACGGGGAAAGTGGTTGGATCGGTGGGACAACCGAGTTCGTTTAGTAGCAGATAAGAGGCATCGCCGGAAGCGCTGCTCGCTACGAGGTGTCCAGCAGTGATGTCGTAAGGAGCTACGAGCCATAAAAGAATATGAAAAGAGAAACAGAAAGAGAAACAAAAATAGAAATAGAAACGGACAGAGAGGTAAATTGACATCGCAGAGATGCTCGTTTACCGTCCGGTGGATCGAGCTGAATTTTCAGAGTGAGCTTCTGACCCAAATGCGTAACTAGCGCATCTTTCGAGTTTTCGTCGAGGATTCTCATGGTGACCAATGGCGGTTGCGAGGATGCATCGACGATCGTTGAAGATATCGATGGTACTCCTGCGCTAAAAAAAGATAGAAAATAGAAGAAAGCCTTTCGAAAGACCGGATCGGGATGCGAGCTGTCAGATTGGAACGATAGAAGTGAATTCTCACTTTGGATCGAGAAAGCTGAAGCTCGAGTGGACGGTAACGTTTCTTGGTTGCGGGGGTTCGATATCGTTTAACGAGCATCCAACCCTGACCGCTTGATCTCCGAGCCGTTGAACGATCGGATTGAATTGTACCACGATCGTTGCCCAGACGTATGGTCGAGTGCTGCGATCGACTGTTATTAGATACCGGGGAAACGGAAAAAAAGAAAAAAAGCGAACGATAATATTAACGGAGAAAAAGTCGGTGGCTTACCGATTTCGATCGTCGATGGAAAAGGCAGGATTCAGGCCACAGCGAAGTTTGCCCTCGCGAACCTTGTCCGTGACTGGAAGGGGCAAGGTCAATACCGTTCGGTTACCGCCCGTACCTTGAACCTCACAGTCATCCGCGTGTCCGTTCGAATAGATTCGACCGAAGAAGCCATCGGTGCTCCTCAACTCGATCGTCATAGCCGAATCGTTGCATCGTACCTTCACTGACGATTAACAATATCTGATGTCGTTGGCAACGATGCCGTTCTCTTTTAAATACTCACCATTCAAACACGGTTCTCGTTCTCTATAGATCGCGTTGGTCGCGCGTATCAGCGAACTGATTCCGAGACTGTTGGTGTCTTCCGAGTGCAACAAACAGCTCGGCTGACCGGACGAATCGTGAAAAGTGTATCCTCGACAGACGAAACCGTCCATGCTTAGATCGCATCTTTTCTCGCACTGTATCGAATCGATGGCCGAACCAGAGGAGACAGGACGAGTATCAAGAGTAAGATGAAACATAAACATAAAACATAAAACAGGAAATAGGATAGAATTGCGTTAACGCGTGTACCTGGTTTTCATCGAGATTGGTTAGAGCGAGGTCCGAGTATGGCAGGGAAGCGTTTCGAAATTCCGCGTACGAGCAGTACTCTCTCATGGCTGAAACACGATATCACTGTTTCTTTTCCAAGTTGTTGCGTATCAACAGTTTCTACTCACACAGGTTCCGACATTGATCTCGAAGATACTCGTCTCTGTACATCGATGCTCTGTACGCTCGGGGTCTGGTTCCTCGTTCCCGCAGCGAGAGAGAGCATCGACCGAGAGCATCGTCGGACGAGAGTGGTCTGATCGTTCGGAATTGTGCCGATTCGCAGCTTCGTCCTGCAACAAAATCCCTCTTCCGATCGGGTGTCGAGCTGAGTGTCATTTACCGCTTACCTGTATCTATACATTTCTCGTAACATTGATTCCTGGTGATCGGATCGGGCAAATGAAAAGCGTCAGAATCGATGAACACCGCTCCTGGGCTTCTCTCTACTTGCCAAAGTCTTTGTCGCGCGCAGTTTTCCGAAACTAGCCGGAACAAAAGATAGTTGTACGGATATGTGTACGCGCATGTGCACGATAGCGATCGTTTCACCGATTTTTCTTACCTTTCACGCATACTCGTTGATAGAAGCTCGAATTTGCATCTGGTACTAGTTCATCGTCTTCCGTTCGGACGCTGTAACAAACACTTCTACCGAAATCTACCACGAACGCGGTGCAGTTTACGCGTTCGCACCTGAAATTTAAACAACGTACGTTGGCCGAGTTAATCCATGCTTCGTTTCCTTTTTTTTCTTTGTCTTTCATAGATCGCTTTCGTTGTCGATTGTTTCCCGTTCTTGTTTCGTTTCGTTTCGTTTCGTTTCGTTTCGTTTCGTGTTTATATCGATGCCTACCTTTCGAAGCAAGGTTTCGTTATTCCGTTCGAGTTGACCGCGCTAAAGAGAATCGTTTGCGAGCTGACAGACTCCGGCTTGACGCCACCGATTTTCTCCCAACTAGTGCTCGAACAGCGCACGTCTGCAACTAGATGAAAACGAGTTTCCGATTAAAAGGTCAAAGGGCTCGTTTCAGAAGCGTCCAGGCATGGTCGAGCGCACGATTTTCTTTACCAGTTTTTCCGGCAAATCCGCACATTGCAATCCCGACCAGAAAACGAACGATCATCGTCATGTTCGTCGCTCGTTTACCAATGATGCATGCGTGCGCACACGCGCGCAATCAGTCCTCGGGTTCCGATACCGTGCCAAGGATTTTCCCGAACGTTGCCTCGCGAACGTTGTCTCGCGGCTATACTCGACGATCCACCGAATCGTTTACGCCTTACGCCTTACGCTTTACGTCTTACGCAACAACCTTCCGCGGCTTTGTGTTACGTCGCCGAATCGATGAATATTTTTTACCGGGAATCAAATTTTTCTTTTCTCGTTGAAACGTTCATTCGCGGAAACGAAAGCTTAACCGATTAAAATAATGGTCTTTGATCCCTGAAACTAATTTCTTGGGGTTCTTGGTTCCTTTGTTGGAGGAAACGGGTGACACTTGTCGTCGAAGGAACTGGCGATTGGCGTAGAAAATTGGCGATTATCCCGACGATCTATCGATTAGCTGGAAAGCTGTTATTTTGATTTTTCATCATCCTTGTTGTCGTCGCGTTCGAGGTTTAGTCGGATACGTAGGTATCGAGGAACGACTCGTCCGGGAGATCAGAGAGGTTGAACGGGAGAAAAACGTGCGAACGAATTGGAATTTTGCGAGCAACTGACGCGCGTAGTCGCAAGTGCGTACGCGTTCACCTGTATCGTGGCGAAAAAGAATAGGAATGAAAAAACGCGTGTGCGCTCGCGCACCATGATCCACGTATAATCGTGGTGTGTTGTAACGCGTTCGCGTAAGCTTGCAAAACGGATGTTCCGTAAATTGCAAAGCCCGGGAATGTCGAACCGGTATGCTCGTCGTTCCCATTCCTTTGCAATTCCTACAAATTTCGAGCGTTTAGGTTTGCGGAAGAATTGGATTTTCCAGAAATTTACGATCGAGTCGTTGGTTAGGGTTGGAACCGGGGCTTGGTCGAACGGATCCGTTCACGGACGCTTACGGTCACCCACCGACAGAGGCTTGGCCTATGCTTGTAAACCTATGACGCGTTCCGGGACGCGTGACACGACTCGTCCCGGTGCATCGATGCTAATCTGGTTTGGTCGAATATTTCCGGCCGCTCGATGGGACATTACGCGTCCGACGATTTTCGATCGAATCGATTCTGTGGGTTCCTCTGCACACGGATACGAATTACGAATAGGAATAGGAATAGGAATAGGAATAGGAATAGGAATGAGAATAGGAAAAACGGGAACGCGGCATGCATGCGATACGGATCCGAACCGAACATTGTGGTAACGCGATGGTCGATTAGAAGTGTCCTTCGACTTACGTAACAGTGATTTTACACGCGGTCGGTTTCGTTGTTCGTTCACGACTCTGTGTCGTTGCTTGGACAAGCGATACAATTCCTAGCGAAAACTATCGAATCGAATCGAATGAAAGTTGGACTATTTTCGATGGAAAAGTGGAAACACGAAAGAAATGTAAATGGTAAATACTCGGTATTCAGTTTTGAGGAATGGTCGTGTCGTATCGGTGCGATTATTGCAAAATACACTTTGCACCCGCATTCCTGTGAAACTGAAACGATTTCTCTGGTTACTTTCTCTTCTCGTCGTTTTTCGTTACAAGTGTTTTCGCAAGACGAACGAGAAGCAGGTAAAGGTATGGGAGACAATTGGTACAATATTGGTTAGAAATTTGAACGCTTTACTGATATACGAACGTTTATTCGGTTCTACTGGTATACTATGTCGAGTGGGTTTCGATATCTACAAGATTAACTCGGATCGATGTAACCCATCATCCGAAGAATGTTGTAAACAGAGTCAAAGCTTTCGATCAGAGTTTTTAGTCGGACCGGCAAGTCGTTGGATTTTTCAAGTTGGTCCAGCGCGCGATGAAGCCAAGGAAGCGCTTCTGTGGATAGGAAGTTCCATACGATGATAAACGCTTGGTTCGCGACCGTTTCAATTTCTTGGCCGGCGTAATTTCGGACCGTGTTCATCGATTGTCGTAGATAAGTAAGCGGAGATTGGACCACGTCCGACAAATTTGTTGGTATTAAATTTGGTATTAAATTTGGTATCAAATTTTGTATTCCAAATACCGAAGCTCTTCGATATCGTTGACTTTGGTTCGTTTCGGGATTCGATTGAACGCATAAAGCGTCGATCGTCGATTCGACCGTTTCGAACCATTGTCCGGCCATCGAGCCGATCTCCAAAAGGGTATCGTTGAGTTCGTTCGACGGAAGGTTGACCAGTTCCAACGCCAGTTGGTATGACAGTTGTTTCACGATGCCGGGTAGGTTGATCTGTTGGGTCGTGACCGTCTCGTTGTCCCGATTGTTCGAGTCGATCGTTTCTGAAATAAGGTTCGCGTTTATGGTTAATGCTCGATCGAACGTGGATCGAGGAACGTACCTTGATTCGAAGGGATGGTGGGAATCGCGTTGCACCGGCACGGTACATCGTACATCGTACAGAGGAGCGTCGATACCAGGAAAATTGTTAAAGCGTTCATCGTGCAAACGGTACGATGCGATACGATCCGATACGAATAGCAGTGGTCGCAAACATCGACTCAACGTTTGATCGACGATCGGCTTTTACCCTTTATCGGGTTCCCCAACTCGGTAAAACTATCAGTTCCTCGTTATCGATGCTAATTTACGACCTTGGGCGTTGCATGCCCCGCGATGCATCGTTCCAAGCAAAATTGCTGCGATAATATAAAATATTTTGCACATATGTATACGCGGTGGCAAATTTTTTATTTTATCGCGGTTAATCGGCACTTATCGTCGATCGCTCGTTGGTTCTTCTGCTCGATTAGCTTCGAATAAAACAGAAGGAGAAAAAGAGGTAAACGGGCTGGGGAGTAGTAACCAAGTAGGGAAATTATCGACTATTTAGAATATCAACGTTGATTAATTTCAAATTTTTTTAATCAACAAAGAAAACTTGATAATTTCGGTTACGTTCCATTACAAGTTTCTGTTTTCTGCGTTGAAGCAGAATTATAACAAATCGATGAATCAAGTTCTCTTTCTCTTTCTCTCTCCCTTTCAAGAAAATGAATTATTCGGGTAGGAATATCCGTGACGAATTGGATCGCTGAGCGATTTTACCGAAGGTTGATACAAAAACGATGTAGGTTTTTTTTTAGTAGGTTCGTGTTTGCGGAGCTCGACAAATATCGTGAGCAAAGGAAATCCTACTCGGATCGCGGTATCGAATCGCACGCGAACGTCGAACGCTACAAAGTCGAAACGGTGAAGAAAGAATCCAAGGTCTGGAGTAAGTCACAATTTATTCGGATTCCAATGCACAACGATCGTTTCTCTCGTAATTTTGTTGTGCTTTTTCGTCGACGGTTCGGGCTAGGCAACTATCGGGTCGGAGAAACATAGATTATCGGTGCGTTTCATCCGATTCGATCGACCGGTGTAAAATTCCTGGCCAACTAATTCTACGAATAGGGGGAGAGTTGTATAATTATCGATCTATCGATTCTTCTCATCGCGAATCGGTCACCTCGGTGTACGAAACGAGTCGCGTAGCTAGAAAGGTAAAAGGCGACGCGATACTAAGACCATGGTTCGATGGGAATCGAGTGCGAGCTTTCTGTTTCTATGGGTTTCGAGGAGCGCGTGGATCGCCATCGCCCCATCGAACGCCGAACCTGTCCTTATAAGACCTCTCTACGTTTACAAGCATTTAATCAGAGGAGTTCACGATTACTTCAACAACACTTGCGTGCTACTTTTCTACGGTTCGTCCAACTCTGTCAACGCGGAAGGTGAGCGCATCGTCGAACGTGTCGGTCGAACGGCCGATTGGGACGATTGTTTCAGGACTGGAAGAGCTGGATGGACTGTTGACGCTTCATAGGTATTTGAGCGGCTCTGTGAACATCCGAACCGTGACCACGGATTTTCATATATTCAAGAATCGAGTAGGTTCGCGAAACGATTTTACAGTAGATCGTAGGTGTGCTGCGAGCCACATCTCTGCTGAATCGATCCACCGTTTCCACGTCTCGTTTCAGGCTCGATGGTCCTATAGTCATATCAAGAGACCCTTGTTCGTCCTGCTTAACGATTTCGACGAGATCAAGGAGCAATTCGTTTCGGTATGTATTCGGAATCGAGCAAAAAGAGTCGATGCGCGGGAGAAGACGGAAATTATAACGGAAATTATCGAGGTTTCCAAATAAAACAGGTTTCAAAATGGATCACGATGGCTTACCCAACATGGTTGCTGTTTCTGAGGGACAAAACCAGATTCGTCGACTTTCTGTCGAACGTTGACGTGCCGTTCGACTGCATTCTAATGGTGGCTCAAAGGGATTCGGAAGGAACCGGGGAAATAATTAGGGAGGTGTATCGAATCAGTAGAAGAGATGATCTGAGATGGATGAAATTCGGCACGTGGGATATGACACAGGGATTTCAGGGACCACGACTTGGATTGTATCAACGTAGGCATGACTTACACGGGCACAACATAAGAGTGGTCTCCGTTCACGTGAGTCAGTCCTCCCGATTATTGCGATTATTGCGATTATTGCGATTATTGCGATTATTGCGATTAATGGGATCTGAAAATGTAAAAGAAAGATACCTTGTTTCTTTAAATCCGTTTTTTCGTAGGATCCTCCAGTTNTCACAATTTATTCGGATTCCAATGCACAACGATCGTTTCTCTCGTAATTTTGTTGTGCTTTTTCGTCGACGGTTCGGGCTAGGCAACTATCGGGTCGGAGAAACATAGATTATCGGTGCGTTTCATCCGATTCGATCGACCGGTGTAAAATTCCTGGCCAACTAATTCTACGAATAGGGGGAGAGTTGTATAATTATCGATCTATCGATTCTTCTCATCGCGAATCGGTCACCTCGGTGTACGAAACGAGTCGCGTAGCTAGAAAGGTAAAAGGCGACGCGATACTAAGACCATGGTTCGATGGGAATCGAGTGCGAGCTTTCTGTTTCTATGGGTTTCGAGGAGCGCGTGGATCGCCATCGCCCCATCGAACGCCGAACCTGTCCTTATAAGACCTCTCTACGTTTACAAGCATTTAATCAGAGGAGTTCACGATTACTTCAACAACACTTGCGTGCTACTTTTCTACGGTTCGTCCAACTCTGTCAACGCGGAAGGTGAGCGCATCGTCGAACGTGTCGGTCGAACGGCCGATTGGGACGATTGTTTCAGGACTGGAAGAGCTGGATGGACTGTTGACGCTTCATAGGTATTTGAGCGGCTCTGTGAACATCCGAACCGTGACCACGGATTTTCATATATTCAAGAATCGAGTAGGTTCGCGAAACGATTTTACAGTAGATCGTAGGTGTGCTGCGAGCCACATCTCTGCTGAATCGATCCACCGTTTCCACGTCTCGTTTCAGGCTCGATGGTCCTATAGTCATATCAAGAGACCCTTGTTCGTCCTGCTTAACGATTTCGACGAGATCAAGGAGCAATTCGTTTCGGTATGTATTCGGAATCGAGCAAAAAGAGTCGATGCGCGGGAGAAGACGGAAATTATAACGGAAATTATCGAGGTTTCCAAATAAAACAGGTTTCAAAATGGATCACGATGGCTTACCCAACATGGTTGCTGTTTCTGAGGGACAAAACCAGATTCGTCGACTTTCTGTCGAACGTTGACGTGCCGTTCGACTGCATTCTAATGGTGGCTCAAAGGGATTCGGAAGGAACCGGGGAAATAATTAGGGAGGTGTATCGAATCAGTAGAAGAGATGATCTGAGATGGATGAAATTCGGCACGTGGGATATGACACAGGGATTTCAGGGACCACGACTTGGATTGTATCAACGTAGGCATGACTTACACGGGCACAACATAAGAGTGGTCTCCGTTCACGTGAGTCAGTCCTCCCGATTATTGCGATTATTGCGATTATTGCGATTATTGCGATTATTGCGATTAATGGGATCTGAAAATGTAAAAGAAAGATACCTTGTTTCTTTAAATCCGTTTTTTCGTAGGATCCTCCAGTTTCGCAGATTCTTCGCGACAAGAATAACCAAGCGCATGGTATCGGTGGTTTTTTCGGCGAAGTGATACAACTGTTGCAAGAGGGAATGAACTGCACGTCAGTGTAACGATGACGATGGTTAAGACACGAGCTCTATAGCTCGGTTATCGGCGTCGCCGCAATTTAATCGGACTCTTTTCGATTCACGCGTTTCCTTTCTCGTCGGGATCGACTGCCGCGGCATCCCTCGACGAAGCGTTCGCTGCGTTGTTCGTTCTTCTCGTTTTTTCCTGCCTGTCGGTTTCGATGTCTCGATCCTCGTCAGCCTTTCTCTTAAGGCCACGTTCGCGCAGTTCCTTCAGCTGTCTGGCCGTCTCCCTTCGAAAGTATTCCTCCTGACTGGCGGCCGATCTCTCCTCGAACCATTCCTTCTTTCGACCGTCGCCACCTCGTCGACGTCTCTCGCTGAAGGAACGACGCGAAGCTGCGATGGTGCCGCGCCAGATCGCTGCACACCTGTAAAGATTAAACTAAAACTGAGTATTCTCGTTTTCTCGTTTTCTCGTTTTCTCGTTTTCTCGTTTTTCTTGAATTTCTTAGAGTTGTGCTAGTTGTACGTACGGCGAGGAGTTTCCTCTCGAACTAACGGGTTCTAGGCATCGCGAGGCGAATCCACGCAGCATGCTTCTTTCTCACCGATCACGTCCCCTTGTCGTTCGCGTCGGATACTCGGTGTCGACGCATAGCTGGTTGATCGTCTACCAACCAAAAATGGACGATCTGTCGCGTCGAAGATAGCGAACATCGCATCGTTTTCGATTCGCGAATAACTTCTCGATAAAGACGGATTCGAGTGATCCGTCGAGCTGGTGAAAACGATTCGCACGACGTTGCGTTTTCAGGTTCACCTACAAGGAGACCAGATCGTGGGGCGTGCGATTGGAAAATGGCATGTGGACAGGTTCGATGGGAACGTTGGTGAAGGACGAGGCAGATCTCGCGGCTACCGAACTGATGATGACGTCCGACAGATTGGACGTCGTGAAATTCACAACTCCCGTTTACTCGACCAAGTAATCCAACAATCATGCTTTTCTCTTTTCTTTCTTCTTTCTTTCTCTTTCTTTTTACTTCTTTTTACTTCTTTTCATTTCATTTATTTCATTTATTTCATTTATTTCATTTATTTCATTTATTTCATTTATTTCATTTATTTCATTTATTTCATTTATTTCATTTATTTCATTTCTTTTTCTCTTTACCCATCCTCTTTTCCCGTTCACGTTCAGATGTCGCGTGTACATCAAGAGGCCGGACTCGACGGCGGTGAAATGGAACGCGTATTTGGCACCGTTCGCGTTCAATATTTGGAACGCGATCGCGGTGACTATCGTAATTTCGAGCCTTGCGATCGCTGGAATCGTTGCATTCCCGAGAAGATTCAGCTTCTTCCCAACCGATCCTAGCTCTTTCCGTTTTCCTTTTCCTTTCCCTTTCCCGTCCAGGTTATCGGAGATCGTGTTCTTCGTGTTCGGCGCGTTCTGCGGACAAGGTGAGTGCGATGACAATGGTTGATCCCGATCGACGAACGCACCGCGATAACTAAAGCGATGCAAACACGAGAACAGGTATGGAACCGTCTCCCTTGGATCCGATACGGTTGGTGCAACTTAGCGTTCACTTGACGGCGGTGGTAGTACTTGCGGCTTACTCGGCAGCGTTGATCAGCTACTTGGCTATCAAGACGTTCGCAATGCCGTTCACCACGATGGAAGGTTTGTTGGCGGATGGTACTTACCGATTCGGAGTTATCGCTGATTCGGCTGATTACAGTTTCTTTCAGGTAACGATTTCCCACCTTTTCGGTCGTTATCTTCGTTCGTACGAATCCAATCGTTCGGTCAATTTTTTTTCTTTTCTTCCGCCTAAACAGAACACCAGCGACACTGTGCTCACCGTCATGTTCGAAGAGCTGTTGACCAAGGAGACCGACTTACCCGTCAATTATCTCGATGGTTTGAAACGAGTTTGTCGGGAGAACAAGTACGCGTTTATGACGTTGGACAATATGGCCTCTGTACTGCAAGGATGGGTTCATTGTATTCTCGAACCTCTAGACGTGATGATGCAGACTACGGTAGCTATGGCGGTACGAGCCGACAGTCCGTACCACGGAATTATCGACGCCAAGTGAGTTGAACTTCGACCCCTGTCCTTCATTCGTGTTGTTTTTTTTATACCTTTGTTATTAATATCATTATTATTATTATTATTATTATTATTATTATTATTATTACTATTTTTTTTTTTTTTTTTTTTTTTCATTTCAGCATTCTTCTATTGCGAGACAGCGGAATTCTTCAGCGGCTGCTCAAGATCGAATGGTCGAAAAATTCGTACCGGGTAAGCGATCGCGTTATACACTTACCTGTTCGCTGTCGAAATCGTGATCGAATCGAAATTTACTTGTTCAGACGAAGACCGGATGGAGCTCGGTAGAGCTGGAAGATGCGATACCGCTGCTCGTTTTCTTGTTGGCTGCTTTCCTGGTTACCTGTGCGATGTTGCTGATCGAACGAGTGGTTGGTCGAAATCGAAAGCAACCTCTGGTCGTTACACGGCGACCGGCTGCCAACTAGCTGCGCCGCAGTGCTGTCGGTTCGAACGTGAACCGATCGTATTCGTATTCGTATTCGTATTCGTATTCGTATTCGTATTCGTATTCGTACTCGAGGGGCTGGCACGAGTCATCGACGCGTTTTCAAACGTTCGGCTGGATCGGTCTCGCGTACTCGAACGTAAATAAACGATCGAGTTTGCGTCTCGCGTACGTCCGGACGAGAGAGCGACAGTTGCACGCGTTTCCCTTTAGCGATCGGTTAGGATCGAATCGACAGCAAGACAAACTATATACGAGATCGAAAAGTTTGGTCGAAATCGGGATGGATCATGTGGCGCGAAACCCGTTCTCGGCCGCCGCTGCCGCAAAGATTCCATCGAAGGAAATTTCTCTGCCGAGTGGAAAAGAAAACGCGCCTCCTTCAACTATCGCGGCCGGCAAAAGAGTGCCGTTCGCGAGTCGCGAAGCGGCGCGTCGGTTGCGCGTTTCTTTAGGTTCGAACGAAAACCGAAGAAAGGAAGCAGGAATCACGGGGGAACCTAATCGGCCGAGTAACGTACTCGCTAAGAGTTTATTCGGTAAAAGAACGACGTTTCACGTGCACTGCGACGATCGAAACATCGTTTCGACGCCTGGGATACGCGATTCGCGAAAAGAATCGCATCGCGGCAGTGCCGCGGTCTCCATCGAATCAACCGGCAAATCACTGTTTGGAAGAAACGATCGGAAACAGGTAGACGAGTCGATATCTTCCTATAGTACTTTTGTATCGTTTCGTTCGTCTTTCAGTCAGATTCTCGAGAGGACGAATCATCGAGTAAAGTATCGGAAAAACGGTACGTAGCTGGAAATGGGTGTACGAGCGAGAAACCGGGAAACGATAAAAGGCTTCTACCTTCCAAGATACCACGTTTTTCGAGGTGAGTCGAGGCCCGACATAGCGAGGATACGTGTACGTATGTATTTTCGATTGCTTGCAGAGTAAATTTCGTTACGTCGAAGCAAATCGAGTCTCGACCTGTTTTACAACGTTCAGCCTCTCTTGAAATCGTTGATTCGCGAGAGCAACGACGGTTTGGCATTGTTCTTACCAACAGACGAGCGATCGCGAAGAGGACGGGGTCGGGATCAACGGAAAATGAGTTGGTATCGCCGAAAGGGAATATCATCGACGAATGGAACAGGCACGCGTACGGTACTTTTTTTCCGCGTGTTGTTTGCCTGTCCTCGCGACTTGCTCTGTTTTTTTCTTTTTTTTTTTTCCCTTCCTTTTCCTATAGACGGTTGGTCGAAAAAGTTAAGAACGTTGAGGAGAGGAAAAAGAGAGGAGCGGAAGACGGAGGAACAAGGACGCGTGCTGGAAGCGTAGCGACACCCGTCGGTGGGCTATCACCGTCACTGGTTCCATTGCTCAAGGTGTTACCTCTCAAGTTAGACGTTCTCGTTGTCGTTCGCGTAAAAGCTTTGCGAAAATTGCCTCGATTAGAAGACACTGACCGGTTCTCGTTCGCTAATTTGTGTTTAAGACGGTGATTCGACGAAGTAATTTCAAGGTTGTCGAACCTAGCGAGATCGATGAAGCGAAAGCTAAAAGCAGTTCCAAACAGCACGATTTCTTTTCCGTCGGGTTGCTCTATCATGCCGAGTACCACGACGATCTGCCAAAGGCCGAGAGTGAAAGAGAGGAACGATCACCGCGACTATCGGCTAATTTTTTGGCGCTTCATATCAACGCTGAGCAAAGAAGGCTGGTTGTTATCTTTCTGTTACGTCTCGGAGTAAGTACCTGGTGGAATCGCGGAGAAAATAGGCGTTGAAGAGGGTAAAATAAATTTCGTGGACGCAGCGAATCGAATGTTGTTAACGTTCGCAGACGCATTGTCGGTATCCGTCGTACATCGTGTATCAATCGGTGAAGCTGTTCGATGCTGCGATGGACAGAATTTTCGTGGACACAGCGTTTATTCAGTTGACGGCGTTGGCCAGCCTATGGATCGCGCTCAAGAAGCAAGAAAATTTTCACAAGATTCCTACCGTAAGCGGAATGGGATGTCTCTCCGTCGGTCACTCTGGCTAACTTTATTTCGTTCTGCTCGGGTTTATCTTTTACAGGCTACAACGATGGT
The DNA here is from genome assembly GCA_019453375.1 of Ctenoplectra terminalis. Taxonomy (NCBI): domain Eukaryota; kingdom Metazoa; phylum Arthropoda; class Insecta; order Hymenoptera; family Apidae; genus Ctenoplectra; species Ctenoplectra terminalis. The sequence goes on along the minus strand of SMSQ01020116.1, from coordinate 73,627 downwards.
GGCCCTCGCCAAGGAACTCTATTTGGGAAGAGAGGATTTGCTGATAGCTTATGAGAGAAAGATCCTTCGGACGCTCGACTTTAACCTCACCTTCGCCGACGCGTTCACCCTGTTCGCCTATCATCTGATCGGTTGCAGACGTTATCTCCACGTTTCCGACGAGACCACTATGTTTCTATATAGTTGTGGTTGCTATTTGGTAGAGAACAAAACCAGTTCTTCCACTCACCTCCCACTCACCTTCCGTTACTTGCAACCATATATATGCTGGTAGATTAAAAATTAATTTAAGCGACGTTATATTTTTTCAGATCGACGTCACGTTGCTGGACGAACAATTTTGTCGAACATCGGTGAGTCTGATCAGTCTAACGGCAGCCGAGCTGGTACTCGGTCTCATTTTGGACGCCGTGGTCGTCCACGCCAGGCCTCGATGGTTATTCTGGAGGGGTTTGCTCTTTGCCGCAGCTCCTTATTTAATCGACAGGTTAGCGCTGCTTTCTTTTATGCGTTTAACCTAGGTCCAGATTTGAAGAACGAGCATAAACGAGCATAAAAGAGCGCAAACGAGCGTAAACGAGCATAAACGAGCATAAACGAGCATAAACGAGCATAAACGAGCATAAAGGAGCATAAAGGAGCATAAACGAGCATAAACGAGCATGAACAAGCATCGGCGAACGCGACCCTACGGTTATCGTTACATCCAAGATGAACATCGGTTCTCGTCCATCGTGTTCGTTTATGGTCATTCGTATTCGTATTCGTATTCGTTCGACGGACACGGACCCAAATTTATTCTTAGGTTTCAAGACAAGGAGGTCGATCGAACACGAATCGCGATTTTGCGACGCGTGTTAAACTCGGGAAAAAAACACCATGGTTTCGAGGTGGTGTATAAGAAGTACAGCCACAGCAGATACGGTCGGGTATCGGAATCTTTGCTGGAACGTGCCACCAGGGTGTCTTTCACAGAGACTTTCTTCGATCCGTAGGAGAATCCGGTGGAAGAGCGTCAAAGGCGCATCCACGTTTCTTTGGGCGATGTTATTTCTGAGCTGATAGTAAAAATGAGAGAATGTTCAAAATAAAGGTATCCAGAGTGTCTATGGCTATGCAGTTTTATTATATCGCTGAAACAACGAGGTCGCGAATCTTTGATAGGTTTAAGGAGCGAAAGTGGTGCTGTTCACCAATCAAGGTATACCATAAGTGCGTTGCGTTTCCTCCCATACGTTCCACTTGTCCCATGATTTGTTCACCGACACGAGACCCTTTGCGTCGTCCTGAAATGAAAAATGTTCGAAACCGGTTAGTTGATCGAATCGCTGTGATCTTTCTTCCTTTATTATTATTATTATTATTATTATTATTATTATTATTATTATTATTATTATTATTATTATTTCTATTATTTCTATTATTTCTATTACCATTACCATTACCATTACCATTACTACTATCGTTACTCTTTCTTTCTTTCTCGATTCGAAAATGAAACGTTACCCTGAACAAGACGTTGGATTGGCCACCCCAAGTGCCGAATAGATGCAGAAGATCGGGTCGCTTCGAATAAAGAGTACTGGCGGCCAATGTGCCGTGAGTGAGCTCTTCCAAGGAGTTGATGGTTTTGTCAGCAGAGCTTACGATCACTCTAGGCGGTTCCAAACCCAAGTTGCACCGTTGCCACTCGTCGATAGGAGCGAGGCCACCTTCTGGGCAGAGCAACGCGAGGTCCGAATTGTTGGTTCCGGGTTGTTGGCCGGTCGAAGAGTCAACGATGCTCGACAAAGCGGATAACGGTAGGAACGCTACGTCTCCGCTGCCGGCCGACAGGCATCTGAACACGCGGAGAAAATACCGGCTCTGTTATCGTTGGGCTCCACGTGCCATGGTACGCGACGTAAATTAAATTGGCCAACTTACGCGAGAGCTCCCTTTCCGCCACGGTACGCTTCCGCTTCGTTTGGCTTGCACTTGGTCGCGGTTCGGACTCGATCGTCGTTAGCCGCGATGCTTCCGACACACTGTTGGCACAGCTTCGAGTCGATCGGTGCTCCAGGAGCGCACGATCCCGAGAAGAAGTTGGCCAAATCTTCTTCCGAGTTTATCAAACCTTTCTGTTTGAACGCGCGCAACGGTGCCGCCCAACCGGAAAAATCTCCTTTGTATCCACTGTGACAAGATTTCTTGCCCCTGAGATCGTCTGAAATAAAGAACCGACAACAGGGTTTCTCAGGATCGAGTAAAGTACGAAGCGTCGCTGTTATCGAGAACTAGCTTCGGGGAGATGGTGTTGGTTACCAAGCTTGTTTATCGAAGCAGACTTCTTGACCAGTGCCACCGCAGGTCTCTCGCCGAACTTGGTCGAACCTTGCCCGTACGATTCCCCTATTATGGGTGTCGCTTTAAATTGTTTGACCGCTCGAAGAACCGAGCCTCCTTCGAGAACCGTCAACTCGGCGCTACCTCCCTTGATAGCTTCCAAGCAGTTGTCCTGACTCTTCTCGAGCACGCACTCGAGCTTCGGTCTGACGTCCCTGGTTTCAAGTAAGTGAAATGTGACAATGCGCGAGTAATGTACCTTGTAATTAAACACAAGGTATTTAGAAAGAAGAGAGGAACGCTTTTTTAAGAGGGGTACGATTACCTCGAGTACGCTGCTTTTGATAGGGCACGACACTTGTCGAGAGCGCCTTGGCTCCAGACGCACCACCGAGCGTTCTTGTCCACGGCTCCAGAATTTCTTTCGATCACGTCCAGGTATTTCGCGTCCTTCAGATGACTCTCGGGTGAGACCGGGGGTGCGGCAACGGCCAGAGTTTTATCGTCCAATAGCATAATGTCCTTCCACCAAGCTGCTTTTTCTTCTTCTCCTAGTTTACCGAGATCCGTCAATTCCTGCGGAATGTACACGATGATTAACCAATATTCTAATCGATCGATCTCGGAGGAAGATGGAGAAACCTTTTGAACCGCTTGTACGTCGTTGATAGCTCCGTTGGTCATGTACCCTTGCCAAGGTCTGGCAGCCCAGGTGCATGGTTTCGTGTTGGCGTCTATCGGGACCTTGGTACCATCCGGGCAAAAGTATCGGAATTCAGCGGGATTTTCGGATGTCGGGATGGCCGGAGACACGCCGACAGGCAAGCCGAAGAAGCGTTTCACGTAAATCACTTTTGTCCAAGCAACGTCACCACCGTTGTGCGCGAGACATCTCAGCGCACCTTCGTATCCTGAATAGATGTCTGGGTAATCGCAGACTTCGGGCTTCTCGCAGAGGGCGCACATATTCGAATAGGTTTCCTCTGAAAAAATCCAAAACGAACGAATCAGTCTCGCATCGGCTCGCATCGGCTCGCATCCTCTCGCAACGCTTACTGAGTCTTCGATTAATCGGTGGGTCCGGGGACCAGGTACCGACCAAGCATCCCTTGGAGAAGAGGGAGCTCAACGCGCGCAGCTCGTTCTCGCGCGCCGAATACTCTGGATCGTTCAAATTTTGCAATACACCCATCGCGGTGAGTTTAGTGATAGGTATTTTGTAGCCTACGTTGCGACCTACGCCCGTGTGACAAGACTTGAGTCCGCGCAAGCCCTCGACATTGTCGATGGCCAGATCCTTGTGCACCACGGCCACGGCTTCGTACCGGTACGTCGCCTCCGGTTCTTCTTTGGTTCTGACCTGCAAAAAATCCCAACGGGATTACCGAACCATGATTTCGATGCTCCACGCTCGACCCCACCAATAGGTGTATCGAAACGGAACAAAACCTGTCCTACCTGTTCGACGATGTTGTAGCCGGCTTTTGTCGCCAGCTCGTTGTTTTTCGCAGCCAAGTACATATCCTCTGGATCAACTGCGACCACGTCCGCTTCCTTTTTGCCAACTTTCTCGATGCATTCGTATCGATCCCGACCGGAGATGCAAGATGCTGGAATTCCTTTAACCGCCGAGTCCTTGATCATGTCGACGCATTCCTTCCAGTACACGTCGGGAACGCATATCGTAACTACGATAATGGATCGAGATTTATGGTTGGTGTTTAGAAATCGTTTAGAAATCGTTTAGAAATCGTTTAGAAATCGATGCGAAAAGTATGGATTATCGCGTTGTTAAATAATACTTACACACTCGTCCAGAAGATGTATCTTTGGCGGCGGTAACGAGAAGTAGGGCTGAGTTTGCAACGATCGCGGTGACTATGAGAGCAAGACGCGTGGTCGAGACACGAGGTTGGAAGCGCATAGCTCTCGGAGATGGCGAATTAACGCGAACAAGTGCGAGCAAAATTGTGAAGAAGTACACGCGACGCGATGCTACGACTGGAAAACTTGGTGGAATCGAATCGCGGTGGACCGTCGATGTCGCCGGGATTCGAGAAGCGGGTTTCCGAGCCTTCTTATATACAGGGTACGGAGGCGCTTTTTTCCTCGTTCCGCCTTCTCGCCTTCTCGCCTTCTCGCATAGTAAATGGGAGAGGGAGATACGAGGTGGAGATTGAGAACCTCGTCCGAGCTATTGCATTTTTTTTTTCATTCTTTCCGTCTCCCAGCCTTCTCTCCCCCTCTCCAAAACTGGTACTCGCCAAGAATACGTACGTACGTTCGCGCTAGGTGATAAGTTTTCTCGGCTCCTCGACAGTCTCCTCTTTTGTCTCCTTCCTCTTCGATCCGCTTGTTATTCGTAACGCAAGGCTATGTTTATGATTCGATTCGTAGATACCAATGATACAAATAAATAGGTAATTAACCTTGTTTCTCATATACGAGCAATTATGAGTAACTTTTGGTAACGGTGGTAACTTAATCCGTTCTAAAGCTGTCTCTTATTATTTCCGAGGTGTTTGCAAACAAACATTGATACTACCGCTACATCGAATTTTATCTATACGTACACGCCTATACTGACAGCGTGTACGCTTTGGTACATACCGTGCGTCCGCTTATTTACTGTTTCTACAATCTTATCTTGGCAACCGACGCGTAAATGATCTGTACAACCGGTGAACTTTTAAAACGGATAACAAACCTGAGATTTTTAAACCGTAAACGTTGTCAGTCGAATATGTTGTTCGGAAGGAACAGCAAGCGGCGTAAAAGAAAAATATTTTTAACGAAATTGTTACCGATGGTAACTAAGTACTTGGGTAGATGCGTTTATATACCCGATTACGAGCTAATCGGCGATACTCGAGAAAACGGCTGGTCAGTGATCAGTGGTTACCGATTGGTCGAATTTGCGGATTGGCGGAAATGCTTGCCGTGTCGAGAAGTGCGCAAAGAATGGCTAAACTTTGAAAGATCCTCGATTTCTCTTCCCCAAGTCGAAACCAGACGAGGCCAAACGATCGTCGGTCTTGTCTGGCCTCGTCTGTATATTTTTCATCAAGGTTATCAGGGTTATCAAGTTTATCAAGATTATCGATCCTGACGCGAAAACAACTTCACCGATAACCACCTTCTGACCTCTTTACGAGGGGAAGGAAAAGACAACAGCGATGAAGCCGGGAAGTCCAGAAACGTGCAAGTTTCCTCCGGGGAATTCCGAGTATATACACTGCGACTTGTGCGACTTGTGCGACTTGTGCGACTGGTGCGACTGGTGCGACTGGTGCGACTGGTGCGACTCGATCGTGCAACGCTTATCGCGAAAAACCAATCGAAAAACCAATTAAAATTTCAATCTCAAAACCGGATAAGTTTTTTAACTCTTAGATCTCTAAGCGGTTCTCGAGAATCGAGAATTGTTCGACGTTGTCGTGAAATTGTCGCGAAGTTGTCGGCGAAGCCATGCCTTTCGCCTTATCCTTTTGATTTTCCTTTTTCGAAAAGCGGTGATGCTCGAGCGAAAAGAATCTCGCGTCGCGATAACCAGATCGTCTCTCTCGGATCTCGATCGATCGATCTTTGCTTCCAAAGCAGTATTATTTTTACGCAAGTTACGTATCTTCGTCGCGATCCGCCTCGACTTGGTTCTCTCTCGATCCATCGTATCTCGAAGCCTTTGAACATCGAAGCATCGTTGCTTCACCTTTTTCTCGCGATACTTGTCGATGTCGTCGATGTCATCGATGTCATCGATGTCGCGTCGATTCGGACGCGCGCAACATTCCCGCGCGATTCTGCTCACCTGTGAACGAACGAGCTCGTAGTTGATCGAAACCGTTTCAACGGTGGAGGAAATGGTATAATACCTTGAAGCTTTCGAGTTCTCTCGCTTCTTCCTTAAGATTTTCCATTTTCATTCTGGCTCGAGCGTGACGCCATTCCTCGAGGGAAACGATTCCCTCGATGTTGGCGAGCCGTCGTTGCGCGAGGAACTTTTGTCGCTCGGCGTCCGCGATCGTACGGTTCGCTCGTACCAGTTCTTCCTGTGTAATTAAAACAGCGTCTTTCCATTCGGAACACGGATCGTCGTTATTGGTGCCAATTTGGAGTTGTCTCGACTTTAGAAGCAGCGTCACCTCTCGATCGTCCGACCAACTCGTCAGGGACTCCCTCAGACGTTCGATCAATTGTTTGCGTCGGTCGACCGTAGCTCGAGCCATCGAGCACGCGTTTCGTAGAAACGCCAGGCTTTGTTCCGCTTCCGCCAATTCGATCGCACAACTTTTCACCTTCGAAAACGATCTTTATCCCTTGGATTGCTCATAGACGAACGCTTCCGGGTTTTTTTTCGCTTACCTTTGTCTCCGCGTCTACCTTGAGTCTTCTAAGACGGCACAGGTTACGCCAATGGTCGGGCTCCAATCGGAACGACAGGCCATCGGGCATCGCGTCCAGCTCGTCCATGGCTCGCAGGTAGCTGAAACATTCTCGAGGCAAAATCTCGGAGCTCCGTTTGTCGACGACGCGGTCAGCGAGTTCGGTGAGAAAAACGACCGACGTGCCACACGGAGTGGCTAAAATCCTGGGTCTTTTGCTATATCGTCGAAACAAATATTCCCCTACCGACGGAAAATTCGCTTTCAATTCGGCAAATTCGGCCCGAAACTTTGCTTCGAGCAGCTTGTCTCGTTTGCGCGCGTTTTCGTAACGGATCCTCAGATCGGCAACACCAGCCTCGAACAGATCGCGTTCCTCGGTAAGGTGGCGTACCAAGTTTGTCGCGGGAACGAGTTCAAGCTCGATCGCGCGTCCAATTTTGCGTCTTTCCCGAAACATTTTTCGATGCCGAACAATCGCTTGCATCCTCAACAGCCTTTCCAAAAGTATCGACCGCTCCACTCGCATCTTTTCACCGAACAGTTCGTTCAGCTGGTCGTCGAAAGCTTTTACAGCCCTGAAAAATTCTTCTGAAACCCGAACCGAGAAACGCGAACAACGTCTTGAGAACTACCACCTTCGATTACTCTAACTTATCGCGCACGTAAATATACCTTTGATCCTTTCGATCTCGCTCTCCAGCATCGATTTGTACTTAACTCGATCAGCTTGGCGGCCGCGAATCTTCCTCTCGTACGACTCGATCGCTCGAAGGTCTTCATCGGTATAGGCGTCGGATGGCTGCTTTCCAAGCATGCAGTCGGGCTTCGGGACGTTTCTCTTCGCGTTGTCCTCTAACCTGCTAGACGGATCGGCAAGCTCGGCTTTAAAATATTTCTCTGCCGGAGGAACTGCGTGTTCCGAAAACCAATTCGGAATCAATTTGGTCGCGATTACCTAACTTCTATCGCACCGTCCATCATTCGTTCTAGCGCCTCTCCATGGAAATCGTCCGCGTCCGAATCGGTCCTTCTCACCAATTTTTTCGGCTCCGCTTCGCCGATCGAATCCCCCCTCGGTTCCAACAACGTATCCTCCATCATTATCGTTGAACGGGAACGCGGAACCTCGAACAGACTCGAGTTTAGGTTCACGCGAAACGTGTTTTTCATTTCGAGAACGAGACGACGCGTTTCGTTGGCGCGTTCGTTCGCAACCTTCGTCTCCGTTTCCTTCTTGGACTCCATCTTTTCGAACCGATCGTTGAACGCTGTTTTAGATTCTCGTTCCCGGTGTTCCGAGATAGCGCGTGCCTCGAGAAGTTCCACGAAACCGCGAGGCAAAATCCATGAATTATTCTCGACATCGATTACCAGGGGATCCTCCTCGTTCTCCAATCTGCACGAGATACCAACCGAGTAGGGTAGCACCGAATAACATTTTTCCCCTTGTTCGAATCAAGACGACAAGACTTTTCCTCGATTACCTGGATACTAGTTCCCTCGTTTCCATCGAGAATCGGCACCAAGACAGAAAATTCGTCTCTCGTTGCGTGAGTTTTGCTAGAGGATAGTTGGTGACCTTCGTTCGGCCGTAAAAGGAGAATACGGTTCTCGGTCGGACGATCAGAGGATCTAAGAATTGCTCGTGCAAGTAACGGCACGAGCGATCTTGTCGGCCGACTCGTTCTTCGGCGTCTTCGAACAATCGATTCTCCATCGATTTCACTGCTGTTATCTTACTTTCTCGGCCTTCTCGGTCGAGATCGAACGCAGAAATCGGAAGGCGGCTGTTCGGTGGTATCGTCTCGTTCGAATCGAGCAACTCTTTTACCTGACGTCGCGAAAAATGACGTTCTCCCGTAAACAGCGTTGCCAAAAGATATTTCCTTGCAGCGATGGTCCTTACCCGACGCTTCAACCGGTCCCAATCGTCCAGAATGGAGAGACGCGACGCCAGAGCTTGCCTCTCCTCGGTTATCGACCGCTTACGAATCATCGCGTCCATCCACGTCTCTGCTATCCAGCTCTCCTCCGTTTCGATCGCACTCGCATCTTCGTCTTTTCTCGTCTCGGAACACTTGGGAATAATCCAACGAGCGTAACTAGTCGACCTCGAACCTCGACGTCCGACGATTCTGATGGCGGCCAGATTGCGCCTGCTATGGTTGATCGAAAGCGAAATGCTAAAGAGCGGGGGGAGATAGAAAGAGAGAAAGAGAGAAAGATTGAAAGAAAGAAAGAACGAGATACAAGAAAAGTGGTGAGAACGAACCGGTAAGGTAACCTGTTGGCAACCAGATCTCCGTTTCTACCGAGAGAAACGATCGTGTCGTCGGCGAGTAGCGCGCATCGACCGCCTCCTTCGGCTCGATGATGCGCGACGAAGATGGCCAATACTCGTTGGAGCTCGGTACGGTCTCTCGAAACGATCAGCCCGTCGAATCCGCAGGTGAGCAAGCTCGAGACGTTGCGGCGCGATTCCGTATTGTGAACACTGATCTCGATACACCTGGTTTGGTGCAACGACGGCAGAGCCAACGAGAGTAACGGATCTCGAAAGTCTTCCTACGAAGGATAACGAACGATAACGGTCGGCTGGTACAGCCTACAAGTTTTTCGGTCCCTCGCGAACTTTACCTTCAGCTCGATTCGATACAGTTGTTTCGTGAGATACGGAACTCCGATTATCTCGCGATTCGATTCCCGGCCTTGATGAAGACTCTCGAACGAAGAAGGAAGCTTCGTCGCGTGATCCGGGTTTTCGAGGAAACCGTCCCGATCGAAAAATGAGCAGGAGTAGACCGCGATCTCGGCCCCGGCTCGACAATCGCTCGAGTCGGAGCCTCCGTGGAGGACCAATGTTTTCGCAGCGTGGTCACGATTCGTTTCGTAAATTAGAAAATCGATCATCTAGAGTCGACGAGAGGAGGTGGATCGTTGAAAAAAATTGTATCCATCTTTCTAGCTTACCTTACCTTTCTTCGAAAATTCAACCAGGAGACGACTCTGGTCGTCCACGTTTGGCCTGGCTCGTCGAAGCTCGGTAACAGTAGAAACAATCGACCGATTTGGGACGCTCCAACTCCAAGCAGTCGTCCTCCCTCGGAAAACCTGACACGATTCAGAACCTCTCGTTGGAGGTGGACACAGCTCGCAACTTTCGGACGAGAAGGAACCGTCGCCTCGACGAGAAGACAGTTTCCCGCGACGCTACAGCACGCCAAGATCGGCAACGAGGGATGCGAAGACAATTCGACGACTGAAATTTTTCCATTTTTCCATTTTTACCTTTTTCTTTCTCGTCTCGTTTTCTACCAACCTTTGCCGTGATGCGACAATTGTTTGGTTCGAGAAATCATGTTTCCTGTTGCAGCGTCGAGAATCGTTAGTCGATCGGCTTGGTCCAAAACTCCGAGATACGGACCGAACAACGGAGCGATCGTTTCGTAATTCGGCTCACCTCGAATCAAAAACTTTAACCGAGGTGGATGATCGCGCGACGCGTCGAGTATTTCACAGAGATCCCCGTTTTCCCCGAGAATCAAGATTTTATCTTCGCGCGGATCGCTTTCCCCGAGCCTTGGATACGATGGCAGCGAAGTCGTCCAAGATGGCCGCCACTCGTATTTTTGATCTTTGCACAATTTTCTGTAAAACTATCCGGGCGGTGGTTAACCGTAAGTGGACTCGATGCGAAATCGAAGGGTATACTATACCGTACAGTGGCTCGAACGTCGGGATTCCGTTTCGTCATGGACGTCATGGACGAAACGTAAACGATCAATGCTCCTCCGTCGTGAGCTATCACCAGGTGATTTATACGCGAACGATCTTCGTCCGAGGTATCGACGATCGTTCGAACTCGACGGTTTTCTTCCTCTTCCTCGAAATCGATGGACCAAACGGTCCCTAAATCATCGCAGCAAAGCAAAGTCCCGTCGACGGACCAGGAACAAGAGGTCGGAACGTGCGCGGACCTCGCGTTGCTTGGAAAGAGTCGAACCGTTTCCGAGCAAGCCAAAATCCGGTACACCAATAGCGTGCCAGTGGATGTCGTGAATTGTGCCACCAAGAGGGACGAATTGGACGAGCATCTACCGAAAATTGTTCAACGATCGAGTTATTTGGTAACACGCGTGCGCTTGTACTTGCAGATCCTACTCACGAGATTCTTGTTCGATCAATGTCAAAGGCAGTTGCATCCGTCCCGTTTATCGTGGTCAACCGTTCACCGGTTCTCCAGTGCCAAACTGTCAGACGAAAGTCGGGGAAGGTTGTTTGGCCGAGAAGATAGTCGGTGCCAGCGAACGCGCAACACAGATAACCAATCGCTTCTTCGCTTTTGGCGCATCGACCGATCATTCGCATCGTGGGATAGGCAAATATCGAGATTCTTGGATTTGGTTTTCTCTCGGCCACGGAAAAGATCGGTGCCACCTTGTAAAAAATCACGCGACTAGTTTTATACTGGTCGTTGATTATTTGCAAATTATCGGAACGAAAACGAAAACGAAAAAGAAAATGAAAACGAAAATTAAAATGAAACGAAAAGGGAAAGGAAAAGGGAAGGAAAAAGGGATGGGGAAGGGGAAGGGGAAGGTAACCAACTTACCGATAGACCCGCGATACAGCATGCTCCGTCTCCTCTTTCACCGCCGTCGAATCGTTCTATGCGCGTCTTTCCGTTTCTCGTGTCGTAGAAGCACGCATATATGCCCGAAGCCATTGCGATCGCGTCTCTACCGACGAGGGTAAAGTCGCGACAGTTTCCAAATTTTATCCATCTGGACAAAGAGAGAGAGAGAGAGAGGAGAATAAAAAAATTGACACGCGGAGTTAGCAGAGTGAAACGGGTACGAGTTTCCCCGTACAATAGTACACTTACGATGCTTCGACCGTCGCGAACGTCATGATTCGTCCTCGAAGAGATGCGCTATGATCCTCGCAGCGATATCGTCGGTTCGTTTGTTAGCGTTGCCGGGAAACCTAATCGTAAGTCGGAACATCGATCGCTCCCTTGTCGAATTTCCCTTTCCGCGAGCAGACGCGTCGGCACGCCGTGACCGATTTCGGCGCGATATCGGCAAGTGTGCCAGTGGATCGCCGCTATCGTAGGAGGTTCGAATGAACGCGGGACCGTTATCGCAACCTCGCCGATTGCATAGCAATCGATCGACGCTTTTCCGTCGCGTCGTTCTCCTCGGTTAGTTGGTAGGATCGGGCCAAAGCCACCGTTGAAGCGATCGAAGGTGGCGATCCAAAGTCGAACGATCGGCACGGAGAAAACGAATCTCGAATACAGAGCTCAAAGACCGTTACGCGCTTAATATGCGTCGGGTGTGCGTATTTCGTATGAGGGGAGAAGACGAAACCTTCGACGATCCCTTGCTCGTTGGAACGGCGTCACTCGAGCTCATCGAGCTTCGAGAATCGTACGATCGAGAGCTCTCGACCGGTGCGAACGCGCGCGCGTCCTAGTGTTCCACCAAACGGCGAATTGGAGCTCGAAAGTGAGCGATGATCGCGAAGAACGAAAAAGGTGTGCGAATCGGTCGCGTTCTCGTACCGTTGCTGTTCTTCTCGATTAACGTTGCGACCGGTCAAGAATTGGGGAAGAACGCGACCTCGATGACCGAGAACGACGCCACGGCTGGTAAGCTGGCCGCTGAAGTGGCTGTCTCGTCGATCCTCGGTCGCGAGAAAAAATTGGCGGCCAGGTCGGAAGAAGAAGTTTCGGACTTGATCGAGCCATCGACGAGAAGCGTAGAGTGGAAGAACAGCGGTCCGCTGACGCGAACCAAAGACAGTTACTTGGAGGCGTTGAGACACTCCCGTACCAGCACGGATCCCCGAGAGGGAATCGTCGCGGTGGACGGCGCGATTGGATCCGGATCGTTTCAGCGGAGGAAAGAGCAACCGCAAGGGCCTGTGTACGCCGCGAAACGGTCCGAGTTATCCTTCGGTTCCTCGCGAGTCGTTGGAACGGAACCGGATCGGGACTCGTTTTCTATGGTTCCGAGCGATTCGTATTCCCTGCCTATCCGTTCGTCCGGAGACTTTGGAACATCGGGGCCTCGAATCTCGTACGGATCGCCGCAATTGCCTCAATCGGTGCAATCGCAGCCACCTCGGGAGTCGTATGGACCACCGCGATTCAACGATTATCATCCCTATGGAGAGTATGGCTCCGGTGGTGCCTATTCGTCGCCACAGCAAGGTGAGACAAGAGGTATCGTATCGCTTTCGCGTTCGCGTTAGCGTTCGCTCGATCCAGAATAGTGATTCCAAGTCGATATTCCAGCGTACGGATCGCCTGCTTACGGCACCGCCGTTCCCTATGGCTATGGGCTACCTCATGGAACAGGGATGTCCGAATCGGTGCAACTTGGATTTCCTTCGATCGACTTTTCCTGGCCGTTCGCCCTCAAACTGAACGCTTTCACTTTGGCCAAGATTCTCCTTAAATTGGTCATCTTTAAGATGATCGTCAAGTTCATCGCCGTCATTTGTCTATTGCTCTTCATTCCGAAACTCGAGATAAAGAAAGGCAACAAAGGAAATATGGGAAGCGCCAACGACGACGACGACGACGACGACGAGAACGAAGGGCGTCGTCTTCTCGATGGTAACCTTTCCTTTTCATCGTCCCGTGATCGATCGCGTTCGATCCGACTTAACGGTAATCGTTTTTCGATCTTTCAGCGAATTCCAAGGTATGGGATCGATTGAACCTGTTAACTTTGGTCGTGAACGACGCGTTGAGACTACACGCCAACCCGAACGAACCACGATCCAACTCCATCGATGATTGCTCGACGCTCGAGTGTCGAGTTCGAAGAGCTCTCGAACGCGACCAGTCCTGGCCCGACTACGAGCAACTGTTGCAAAATTATCTCCTCGAGGAAACGCGATTCGTTCAAGCAAAGTCTTAGCGTTTCGTTGGTTCGTTCCAGTTGTAAAGCTTCTCGAATCGATCGCGAAAAAGGCCGCCGGGTCGACAGACTTGATCGCGATCTCTTTGCACCACTCCTTCGCGTATTTATGCGTTATACTATACAACTGTTGTATCGTATCGTATCGTATCGTATCGTATCGTATTGTATTGTATTATAATTAAATTATGTTATATTATATTATACAGGTCACGATGTACAAGCTACGTGACTCGCTTGCCGTCTTTTAGCAATTAAAAACACAAGTATCGTTGAAATCAGACGAGTGTCACGGTAACTTTTGTTTCTTTCCACTGCGTTCCATTTTCAGCGAAATCGTGACACTTATACCAATTCCGTCGACAAAGAGCGGAGGCGCGAGCAATTTCGAAGATTGCTGCTACGTGATCTTCTCGATCTTCTCGAGTTTTCTGGACAAGGGAACACGGTGGGGGTGTATCCATTTATAAACGCGATCGCTACAGGCGACGACGTTTCAATCGTTTTTGCACCGGCGGTCGAGCGTTTTTGTACGGTACGACTGGTTGAGACAACAAGAGGGATCGCAAATTTGCAGGAAACTATGAAGTCGATCGTTTTATCGGGTAAGTCGAAACAGAACAGAAAATGAAAGGAAGCAGAGCGAAATCGATCTAGCGTTTGTCCGTGCAAAGTAGGAACGGCGGAAGTTGATGATTTAACGAGGCTCGAATTAAGGTCGCGTGTGAAATGTTTTATCGAAGAGACGACGAGGTCGCGCGTGATCCTGTTGAAATGTAAAAATAAAGATAAAAATGAAAATCGAAATCGATTAAGCGTTTGATCTCTAGCGTCGATTCGTTTCCCTCGTTTCTTCGCGATTCGTTCGTACAAATAGGTTTGTTGCTTGATTTCGCCCAGCCTTCATCGTCGCGTGCGCGCTCGCATTCTTCGAGAGGGCAGAAGCTGTACCCTCCGACGAAACCACCGCGCCGACCAAACAGGTGAAAGAGCCGAAAGAGATCAAGGAGTCGGCGACCGCTTCGAAGGATCTGAAGGATGCCGTGAAAATGGCCAAAGAAGCGAAGAAGAACAAAAAGGACTGCGCGAAAGAATGCGGAACGATGTACGATCCGATTTGCGTGCACGATCCGAACGACGCCAACTTTAAGCCGAGAACGTTTGGTACCCAATGCGCTTTAGACGTTTACAACTGCGAGATGGGGACGAGTAAGTGTGTCGAATTACGTCGTTCCGCTCGCGATCTAACTGGTTCACTGATCCATGTTTCCTTTCGATCCTTTTATTGCAGAGCTGGTGGCCAAGAACAAGGGCGAGTGTCCTGGTTCGGGCGGTACGAGGCTCTTTTAAACGGTGAACGGAATTCGCTTCGTCGCATTTTCGCTTTCGAGCATACAATTACGCTTATGTAACGCCGAGCTTGCGCTTTAGGTTTAGCGAAAGTAAGAAACTTGATTGGAAATAAAAGGGACCGAGAAAAAAAAAAGAAAAAAGAAAAAAGGAAAAAAAAAAAACAAGTCGTGAGTTATAATTGATCATGGTATCTGGTATTTCTTCTTTTTTTTTTCCACTCAACGATTAAAATAGCGGTAGCCTCGTGGGCGGTCAGAGTTTGCAAGGGGATCGGGGACCGGGGGAAACAGCGATTACGATAAGTGGTGGATAGACGGCTGCGTGCTCGCGTCGCGTCTACGAGTTGGACCATTGTTCGTTAATCTCGTACGTTACGCGAAAGCGGGCATCTATTAACGGAGATGCAACGCAAGGGGGATGGTAAAGGTAGTGCGAACGGTCGATCGCGGTCGAAAGCGCGAGGAGTCGTTCGCGCGACGAGTCGACCGAACCGAGTACTTCGAGAAATTAAATTTTTTAGTTCGACTAATAGTAACATGATTTCGACCGACCGAACGGTTCGACTATTGTTGGTGCTCTCGATAACGCTTTCCGAGGCTAAACCGAGGCCGGAAGCGCCTCACGGTTGCGCGCATTCCGAATCGAACTCGGAGCGATCCGAAGGAATAGGAATGGGAATGGGAATGGAAATGGGAATGGAAATGGGAATGGGAATGGGAATGGGAATGGGAATAGGAATAGGAATGAGAGTAGGAACGGGGGCAACGATTTCGACGAACGGTAGCGTCGCGGCGACGATTCTCGAAGAACTCGAGAGTCGTCTATCGCGTCTGGAGAGAAGACTCAGGGCGGTCGAACAACCGGGTAAGCGTACCTTCGTTTCCTCGACGAATACTTTTTTCTTTTCTTTTTTACTAAGTTTGATCCAACCGTTGGCCGCATATCGTGCGAATCGATCATAGTTTGGCAGATGAGTTCCGCCGAAGAGGATTGGGAGATTTGCGCGGAAGGGCCGTGCAGGTGTCAACCCGAAACGAAATCGCTGTCTTGCTGGAGGCAGGATCTGCTGGATCTTCCCGCGGCGCAACTCGTTCCGCGAGACGTTTTAAAACTGTAAGCCATCCCCGGTCTGCTGCCACTTTTTCGTGGAATTTTTTAAACAACGACGAAAAAGAAAAAGAAAAGAAAAAGAAAAAAAAAAGAAAAAAAAAAAAGAAAAAAAAAAGAAAAAAAAACAGGGGAAAGGTATCGAGATGTACGAAACCGGTGGTTTCAGGGATCTTGCCAGCAATCGATTGGCAGCGCTCCACAGGGACACCTTTTTGGACATGACGCGATTGAATTATCTGTGAGTAGAGAAAAAGAGGAAGTCGGTTTCGCTACCAGTCCAACGTTATTCTCGAATCACTCGAGCCGTTCGATCGTTTCAGAGACCTCAGCGACAACTCGATCGAACATCTTCCTTTAAACTTGTTCTTCTCGTTGCACGCCGTCACGCACGTCCGGTTGAGCAAGAATTTGCTCAGAGAATTGCATCGTTCTCAATTCCTGAGCACGCGAAATCTTCGTATTCTGTGAGTGACCTTCAAAGAGATCAGTTATTTTTGCTAGGATAGAGAAAAAAAAAATCACCCCAAAGAATTATTTATCCACGACGCGACGCAGAGATGCGTCCTCCAATAGGCTGCGAACTCTACCGGAAAATCTCTTCTCGAGTACAACTTCGCTGGTATTGCTCGATCTTTCCTGCAATCGAATCTCGAGCTTGACGTCGGGAACGTTTCACGGATTAACCACGCTGGAGGAGCTGTTGTTGGGAAAGAATCGACTCTCGATTCTTCCGGTTGATCTGTTCAGTGATTTGACGAATCTGAGATTTCTCGGTTTGGAGGAGAATCGATTGATAGAATTGCCGGACGAATTGTTCCGAATGCAAGCGTCTCTTCGCGAATTGAACGCCAGGGGAAATCAGCTAACGGAGATATCTGCGAATTTGTTGTCCCCGCTTGAACGACTCAATTCTCTGGAGATGTCCAACAATAAGATAGTTCGAGTAAATATCGAAAACGGACAAGGAATTTTTTTCCTTCCTCTCTCTCTCTCTCTCTCTCTCTCTCTTTGTTTCGATATATAAATGGCGTTTATTCGGCGTAGATCGATCCATCGGCGTTTAGAGGTCTGGTCGCGTTGAAAGAACTTCAACTGGGACACAATCGTATACGAAATTTGACTCCCGGCCTATTCTCGAGCTCCGGCAGCTTGGAACGTCTAGTATTGTACGCAAACGACATAGAGAATCTGTCGCGTGGTGTGTTTCACGGTTTGTCCAACTTGACCTCTCTGTTTCTGCACTCGAATCATTTAAGAATCATGCACCCTGAGCTATTCCAGGACACACCGAATCTACGAAAATTGTAAGTAACATAGATGAATTGATAAGTGATATTTGATATTTTATCGAATCTGAATAGAATCGGATCGTGAATTTTCAGGCAACTAGAATCAAATTATCTATCGTCGTTGCCGTCTCGGATATTGGACGCGGTGCAATTAATCGAGCAGCTCCGTCTTGCTAGGAATCCATGGCATTGCGATTGCGCGGCCTCTTATCTGGCTATGTGGCTGCAAAAAATGTATCTGGCACGGGTAAACGACACGAACGCGACGAAAGATTTTGGAGTCTGGGAGTTTGGTGCCGGAGCCGTCTGCAGGGGACCCGGTACTCTCGGAGGGAAGCTCCTGTTGCGTTTAACGTTTCACGAGCTCTGCGAAGGCCAGTGGGCTTCGATGAGGGGTCTGGTGCCTCGACTCCCCGTCGATCTCGTCGGTGGTAGTCGAACAGTCGTTTCGACGGATGATCCATCCTCCCGGAACGAATTTGTCTCGACATCCAGAGGATGATTCTCTCGTTGATCGAGTCAGGTAGTGCCGCCGATCGTATCGAGCCAATAACGCAGCGTTGGTGTTTACGATCTTTTAACGCGGCTCGAAACGCGGCTACGCTCGTATTACGTTGTTATCGAGAATTTAACTTTTGCAATGCGATATCTCTCTCTCTTTCTTTTCTTCTCTCCGTATTTCGAAGCTCTTAGTTCCCGCCTGCACGTGTGCTGTATCGTACAGTTTTATCAGCCCTATCTTTGTGCTGCGTTTCCGCGACTCGTCGACCCGTCTGACCGATTGCGCGAGACGTAAATTTCCGGCCGACGTTCGAGGACATACGCGTTTCAACGCTAACGTCGTGCCTCTTTCATCGATTCGATATTGCCCGACCAACCGAGCAAGCTGTTGATCGAGTATCAGGCTAAGCCAGCGAATAAACGAAGGAAAGTTGAATCGAGCGTGGGGGAAGAGCGATGTGTCGGCACTGCCGACTCGATCGTTTCCACAGGGTACGGTTTACCAAGCGCAATGAACGCGTCAGCGTCTACGAAGTCAACAACGATCGAGCTGTTAAAACGGCTACTCACAATTCTCGAGGAAGAAAATGCGTTTGATCGTACAGGTAACGAACCCGTGCTACGGTTCGTCCATCCGGAGGAACTACAGGTGAGCTTGACACGAAACGTTTTAACCCTAAATTGTAGGAATGCGTTCCGCTTGAAATAATTATTCCGTTCCTTCTTTTTTCCGTAGAAACGATTGTCGATCGAACTGACCGAGGAACCAGCCAGCGAAGAGGAAATAGAGACAGCGGTGCGACAAACGATTCGATATTCGGTCAAGACGTTCAATCCACACTTTCACAATCAACTCTACGCTGGTATCGACGAATACGGTCTGGCTGGTTCTTGGTTGACCGATGTCTTCAATACTAGCCAGTGAGTTTCAAATCTTTTTATCTAATTCTGATTTTATCCGAAAAGGAGAGATAACCTAATACACGAATAATATCTGGTACGTTAGATACACGTACGAGGTAGCTCCTGTGTTTACCCTGATGGAACGGCAAGTGATAGAAAAATCGCTGGAACTGGTCGGATACCCTCCGATGCCCAACGGAGATGGTATTCTCTGTCCCGGTGGTAGCATCTCGAATATGTACGGTATGGTAATGGCAAGATACAAAATGATACCGGACGTGAAGAAAAATGGTCTCGCGGGCCTTCCACCGTTGATCTGCTTCACCAGCGAGGCTGGACACTATTCGATCACGAAGGGTGCTCACTGGCTGGGCCTGGGAACCGATCGCGTCTACAAGGTAAGAGCCGATAGAGTTTATTTCAACGGCCTAACGCGACTGTTGTCGTTTGCTCCAACAGGTGAAATGCGACGAGTTTGGCCGAATGCGAGCAGACGAGTTAAAGGCTGGCATAGCGCAAGTCAGAAGACAGGGTCACTTACCATTCTTCGTGAACGCTACTTGCGGTACCACGGTTCTCGGGGCGTTCGATCCATTGTTGGAAATTGCGGCGATCTGTCGCGAAGAAAATCTATGGTTACACGTTGACGTTCGTACAAGCGTGCCGATACCAACCATCGAACAATAGAAACAGTTTTTTATTACAATTGGAAATTGGTTGTTGCTGTTGCAGGCATGTCTCGGTGGTACGTTGCTGCTTTCGGAAAAGTACCGGGATCGATTGAAAGGAATCGAACTGTACGTACCGATTCTTTCTTCTTTCTTTTTTTCTTTTCTTTTCTTTTCTTTTCTTTACTTTTCTTATCTAAGGTGTCTAACGCGTTTCAATCGATACAGCTCAAATTCCGTGGCATGGAATCCGCACAAGATGCTCGGTGCTCCGTTTCAATGCTCGCTGTTCTTGGTCAAGGGTAAGAACGCTTTGCACGAGGCGAACTGCGCGGGAGCGCGGTACCTGTTTCAACAGGATAAACACTACGACGTATCTTGGGACACGGGAGACAAAAGTTTGCAATGCGGCAGAAAGGTGAGATTTTTCGGGTCAGCCGATGATCGTTGATCGTTCAACAAGAATGCGATTCCGTTGCAGGTCGACGGAGCCAAATTTTGGTTGATGTGGAAGGCACGCGGGTCGAAAGGGCTTCGGGATTCCGTGGAAATTGCCATGTCCGCGGTCAACTACTTTTTCCAACGAATTAAAAGTCGCGAAGGGTTTCGCTTGGTTCTCCCACGATACGAAGGATGCAACGTTTGCTTTTGGTGAGTGTCGTTTCTCGCCCCGCTGTCCTAATTCAAGTTCGGTAACGATTGGTCGTCGTCGCAGGTACGTGCCACCGAGCATGAGGGCTCGATCGAACACTCAGGAATGGTGGGACAAACTATACGAGATCACCAGTAAAATTAAGGAACGCATGATGATCGAGGGAACGTTGATGGTTGGCTATTCACCGCTATCCTACAATAAAGTCGGCAACTTCTTCCGTATGGTTGTCACTTGTCAACCACCACCGAGCGAAGCTACCATGGATTACGTGATCGATAAGATCGAAGAGCTGGCAGCCGATTTGTAAACGGACCAAATGTATCGTCGTTCCAGCGAGTAAAAGAGAAATGAAATTCGGGACAAAAATAATTCGTTCGAGGAGTTTATCTTTGCGGGCATTATCGATCTTTTTATTGTAGCCGCGCGATACGATGCCTCGCTAGGGAAGAGGATTTCAAATGGACAACATCGGTTGGGATTGATCCGATGCGTTTTCGAAAAGTCCGTTCCGATCGTACAACATTGTCCATTTGTGCGTTCATTTGCCACGCGTAACTTGTTACGATAAAATCTCGATTATCGAAAGCTTCGATCATCTCCGTCTCGCGCCAAATTATTGCACACATCCTCGCGAACGATCGGACATATCTTTTTCAATTCTCAGCTTATTCTTCGCGTGTCCGAGTCGACGAGTGACCGCGACTCAATGTGAGTCAATAGTGAAGAAAAAAAAAGAAAAGAAAGAAAAAAAAGAAAAAAAAGAAAAAAAAGAAAAAAAAGAAAAAAAAGAAAAAAAAAGCGATCGATGCGTTGTATCTGAAATTCACATGTACAAATACGGATTCACACATATTCACACGCGCCCTACATTCATTCGCAATACACGTATGTACATATCGATACGTTAAACACTCATTCTTTGTTGCGTTCAACAAGATTTTTCGATATATGCGTTCGTACAGAATCCTGTACAACGATGGCACTAAATTGTTCGATGCGAAACCGGTAGTGGTCGTGTCTGTCCTTGAAAATAAAGAAATATAGGGTGACTATTGCTGGGTCTCGAGTACAGACGATTCGATTAGGCGTGCGTGCGTCGTTCCCTGGTGGGTTTGGAAGTTGATTTCCAACAGGGCTATTCTTGGAGCTATCGCGAAACGTTTGCCCAGCGTTCGGCCAGCGTTCGCCTTCATGGCGATTTAACGTGCTAGTTTTACACGCGTTCGGTCGAAACGTGTAAAACGTCCGTTCGATGGCCGATTAAATTTGCTCGTTTGTCCGTACGCGTGACGCGTTGATCGTTCAATAATACTTGTCTTGATCCAAATCGACTCGAATGTGTTGCTGGCCATGACTGTTACGCTTCAAGGTAGCTGATTCGTAATCGAGACTCTTCGGATACAGCTTCGGACTTCCAAGTCCGTTCACGTTCGGATTATTTTTTCCTCGAAGAGTTCCATTACCGTTCGTGCTACCGGAGAAACTGGGCTGCCGTTTGGTGTTTACCTGTATCGAACAGAGAGAATCCATTGTTCAGGAGACGGGGGATATCGGGAAATTAGCGTTAAATTACTGTGAAGTTGTCGACTTACCTCCTTCAGGGGAACCGTAACATAGGGATTTTGTTTACTGATGAAGTGTGGACTGCCAGGAATTCGTTGCTGTCGTCGTTTCAGATAGCAGAAGCTCAGAACCGCGGTGACGGCCAAACCAATTATAAATCCGACTGCGCAGCTACCGACGACAGCGCCGATCGTTACACCGGAGTGTTCCACGCTGGACCGTTGAGCGTTCACGTCTGAAAAATTGCATCGAAACGGAAATTGTCGGGCCGATTTTTCGAGGAAACGTGCCGCGTCCGATTGCTCGATACTCACCGTTGTCGGTCGTGCAATCGGGCAAACAATCGCGCGTCTCCCTGCTGGGTCCTTGACACATTCCGTTGCCGTGCTGAACGCACTGCCGCTTTCGATGCTGTTGATGATCGTCGTCGCAGGGCGTCCAACGCGACCACGAATCCCATCCAACCAGAGATTCGCAGCTAGGCATCTCACAGGTCTCTCTGATCAGTCTCGGGCCCTCGCAACTCTCCGGTCCCAAGCATTCTCTCGTTCTGGAACGTACGCCGACACCGCACGAGACCGAACACTCGGACCAGTCGGTCCAACAGGACCACTGACCCTCCGTCCCTACGTTTCCGATCGCGCTCGATCGACACGGATGGACGTTGCACGGTCTATTTTGAACGGACAAACCCTCGCAAGGTGGCGATTCGCATTGTCTCGCTCTGTGTTGAGAACCTCCGCCACAGGGACGATCGCAGGCTCGCCAGGAGGACCACTCGTTCCATCCGATCTCCACCGCGAGATCAGCGTATGGGTTTTGATTCGCGTTCCCTCGCAGACAGGAACCATCGTTCCTGCAGTAGCGTTCCTCCTCTTTGGCTAATTGGACCCTGACGCTGGATGGATCGTCCGTTTGGGCACGGCAACTGAATCGAAACCGTTTCTCCACGTACCCGATGCTCGAGCTCTGAAGACTGCCGTTAGCCGCGAGCCACGGGGTCCACCCGGAGTATCTCTTCGTCTCGACGCACTGGTGAGTGTTACATTCCTCGACCTGAAGCAACGACGAAAGAGAAAAGTTGCAATTACATGGTCAGAGTTCGAGGTAACGCGGTAGCGGTGTCTTACCAGGTATACTTACTTGAAAGTCGCATCCGTTGCAATCAACGGTTGCGACCGTTCGTGGCGATGGATTCTCGCACGTTCTTCTTCGTATTCGTATTCCTATGGAACAGAACGAAGCTCGATGTAGGAACTACTTGATTACTTGAGATTAAGGAGAGATTTGACGGAGAAGGCCAGGAGAAACCTCGGTGCCTCGCTTACCGCCGTTGCAAGGTCGAGAGCAAACGTTCCAAGTGCCCCAGGACGACCATTGACCGGTCTGTGGGGGCGGTGTGACCTTGGCCGGTGTAGGACAAGGTGGTAGATCTATGCAAACGATGTCATCGTGATCGTGACCAACGCAGACTCGTCCACCGAAAGCTGGTGCTGGGTTCGTACAAGAGCGACGTCGCGTTTTCATGGCGAAGCCACAGGTTTGCGAGCAGGCCGACCAAGCTGACCAGGCGGTCCAACCGCCGTGGACCGTACAGTTTGTTACTCTGACCCTAACTCCCGAGCAGCTCGCGCCGTCGTGCTGCGGAGGCGGATTATTGCACTCCCTTGTCTGACACTGACAATTGTCCGTTACCTGAGGAAAGAAAAAGAAAACGCGTGGCCGTTTAATCCTTGGTCGATCGTATCGAACAACGATCGAGCTACCTCGGAGTGTTCGGACTGAGAGTGCGGATACGAGTGCGCGTGTTCCACGGTACCGTGTTGACAAAGCGACCAAGAGCTCCAGGCGCTCCAACCGCCGTCCACAGGGTCCGTGAGAACAGGACACTTGGTGACTTCTTGGTGCCAGTGATTGGCGAGGTGGTTTTGCTTCGGGGCCGGTGCGCATTTCATCAAATGCTCGTTCCAACCGCAGTACGGTTCTTGGGCGTTTAGACACGCCTGACGGTTCCGATGCCGATGACACTGAGCCGCGGGTATTCTGTGATGCAACGAAGAGGAAAAAATAAGGAAAACTGGTATCGAGATTAGATTGGAAACTCGTAGAGACCTACCTCGATAGACCGATCTCGGTTCCGACGTACAAGCTTTGCGTATCCTTCAAGAATTGTAACGTGATCGGCACGGAGGTCAAGGGGCCCCAGGTCTCGACGATGCAAGTCTCCTGTGTGCTGGGCAGCACCGAGATCTTTTTCACCAGGCCAAGATCGGTGGCAACGTAGAGCACGGTGACGCCGCGATGCAGTTTGGTGGGCGTAACGTCGAGCGCGATCAACGTGAATCTCTCGAGTACGGCGGTGTGCAGTGGTTCGGGCATCGTGCTTTGAACCGCGTCGTCCATCAATTGGTATCTCTGATTGTCTATGATCTGATGAGGCGCAACGTTTGCCGAGGAACCGCACCGCTGTCGATTGTGATGAGAGACAGGCCTTCTTTCCCAGGCGGCACCCGAATTCTCTTGATGTTTGAAAGGGCCGTTGAAGCTCGCGGTGATCGCGGACATGTTGAACGCGCATATAGCCGAGCCGGCAATGCCGTTGCTAAAAGTACGGGGTAACGCGAGACTTTAATTATTTTCTGTCTTCCTTTTCCTCCGTTGTTCGATGGATAAAAGAAATGGGAAAGAGGAAAAGTGAGGAAAGGAAAGGTGTGTACCTTTGATATTGTGTACATTGACGAAACTATACCTACCGTTTTTCGCGTTCCTTCGAGCACGCGAAAGCGTAGCAGAGACATAAGGAAAAATGGAAAACGAAGGTGAGACGGTACGCGATATCTACGCTTACATTATAACGTAATATCGTAGATACAATGTCGCGTACGATACTTACACGGGGGTGGTGAACGTCGCGTAAACGATGCCTTCTTCCGGATGGTAGACCGCGCCTTGAATCTCGTCGTAGTAGAAAGGAAATTCACCGGGGAGGGAGCAATTTAATCGCGCCTTGCTAAAGGTAGTCCAAACCTCTTTCATCATGATTTGGCCGCCGCGATCGTTTTTACAGACCCTCGCTATTCTCGAGTAGATTTTCTGCGAGCAATGGAAAGAGGAAAATAAAGATTAGTGAATTTTGGGATCGGTTTCGTCTGGTCCCGATCGGAAACGGTCGGTCGATTCGTTACCTTGCCGCAATTTATATACTCTACGGCTGATTCCCGAAACAAAAAGTACACGTGATCCTCTGTCTCGAAGCTGGCGACGAACTGAGGGTCGTTGAGCCATCTGAAAAATAGCCAAATCGAAGAGAGAAACGTTTCGTTACTTTCAATCGATAAATCGAAGCTTGGACGCTGTTTGCGTGGCGATTTCGCGTGGCGTAATTCCGAGGAGCTAAATTTACCTCGAATCGTATTGATGCGTGCGAAGATTCGGCGAAGCAAGGGTTCTGCAGATGGCTGGATCGGCGCCGGAAAAGTCGGTAGGTGCGCCCGTGAAGAGTCCACCGGTCGGACCTCTGGCCAACAAGGCGGTCACGTTCGCGTGCGGCGAGTAAGGGCACATCGCCACTCCTGACATCTCGCTGGTTACGCTGCTGATGTTTTCGATCTGCGGGAATCCGATCGTATCGATTTAGTTTCGATACATCGATCAACGCACCCACCGATCGCTTACCTCTCTCCAGGTGCACCAAGGGCTGAACGCGTACGTGCCGCAGGTAAACAGACTCTTGCCATTGCTGAGCAGAACCTTCACGTAATTGCGACAGTCCTCGACGCTCTGGCCCTTGTTCTGACAGGTGTTGCTCTTGTCTTCCGGTGCAGGCCAAGAGGCATGTTCGAGCGACGTCAACGACGTTAAAGTCAATCGGTACAGATTGTCCCTGTAATTGCAACGATCCGTTTCGATCTGTTTCGATCCGTTTCGATCCGTTTCGATCCGTTTCGAT